>WSYH01001292.1:0-129773 GCA_036426205.1 Ascaphus truei | reverse complement strand
GTATATATATTTTGTATATTTATATTTATAGTACAACAGTATATATTTTTTGTATATTTGTATTTATATTACAACTGTATATATATTTTGTATATTTATATTTATAGTACAACAGTATATATTTTTTGTATATTTGTATTTATATTACAACTGTATATATATTTTGTATATTTATATTTATAGTACAACAGTATATATTTTTTGTATATTTGTATTTATATTACAACAGTATATATATTTTGTATATTTATATTTATAGTACAACAGTATATATATGATGTATATTTATATTTATATTACAACATTATATTTATATACATTTTATATTGCTGCATATTAATAAAACAATATATTTTCTTTACATTGTAGGGAGACAACTCATCTGGTGGACAAAATAAGTGAAGAGAATGATGAGAAGAGTGCATTAAGGGTTAAAACCACTCTGCAGGAAAAGCACAATCTGACTGTATCCGAGAGCAGCATAAAGAAGATGAGACACAGCATTGGATGGAAATATGGACGTGTGAGGTTAGTACTGGACAGTACAGGGGGTAAAAGTGTTGTTTAGGAAACTGTACTGTACTGTGCCGCTAAAAATTTTTATTCCTTGTCATTACAGAGCGTACCCCATGATACGGGACGCAAACAAAATCAATAGAGTGGTCCAGGCCCAGGCATGGATCGACAGTGGAGAGACTTTCCAGGATTGCATCTTCACCGATGAGTCTACTGTGTCGCTGGAGAGATTTGCAAGCTTTGCGTTCCAAAAAAAAGGCCGCATATCTTTGAAGCCGCGGCCAAAACACCCTGTGAAGCTGCATGTGTGGGGTGCCATCTCTAGGCGTGGACCGGAATGCATTGTCATCTTTGAAGATAAAATTTATCAAATATAATGTCGCCTAATGCACTGTACTTTACTAGTGTTGCCTTACTGTATGCACTGTACTGTACTATTGTGCAGTTTTTTGAGCACTTTTCTTTTCTTGCTATAGGAATCATGAATAAAGCTTTCTTCCAAGACAACATTGTGCCCGAGATAGTGCAATACATCACACGCGAGTTCCCCAATGGTCACCGCTTCTACCAGGACAACGATCTGAAGCACACCGCGTCAACAGTGCATATCCTTGAGCGCGGCATCAACTGGGTGAAGACGCCAGCGGAGTAAGTGCAGTAGACCGTGTCCCATTTTTGTTCCCCACTGTTTTTAGCTCTTAAACCAATTGTCCTTTTTTTCCAATGACAGATCGCCAGACTTCAATCCGATCGAAATGGTCTGGCATCTGCTGAAGGACCATATCCGGAAAGTGGCGAAACCCTCCAAAAAGGACGAGTTGTTGAAAGGCATAATGAGTTTTTGGAACGATGTACTCACCGTGGAACGCTGCAATAAATATATAGACCATATTGCCACTGTGTTGCCCATTGTCATCGCGCATAATGGGCAAGCATCAGGAAAGTAGTACTGTGCTGTAGTATTGTAAGTACAGTATGATACAGGTAAGTATGGCACAGATTTTTTCTTTCCCAATAGTCAGAGTATACAGTAGTTACAGTTTTTTCTTTACAGAGAGAGCAGCACCAGCCATCAGGTTACAGTGCACAGTATATAACAGTAGTCACAGTATACAGTAGTTCCAGTATAGACTAGATTGACAGTACCACAGTGACTGCCTACAGTACTAACTTCACTAATTTTTTGTTTTCATGTCGTTTCAGGAAAAAAGGGTGGCCTGTGGGGAGGTGGGGTTTTGTGTCCAGTATAATCTGTTGTCTACAGTACAATGTACAGTATATAAACAGCTGTATTGATGTACACAAAACCTCTCCTCTCTCAATGAACTACTGTACTGTTCACTGAATGAGGAACAAGATACAGACGGAAAAAATTATATTTCTATATACAGTATATAGAGTACTCTCTGGAGGTGTCTGGCTAAAATACAGTACTGTAGTTTGTGTGTGCGTGGGTGAGGGATGAAGGATTAGTTGTGCTGCAGTTCAAAGAAATTACATACTGTAGAGTACAGTACTATAATTTCAAATGGCAGTTCATCATAATAATTTGATCAATAAACCCCAAATACAACCCCCAAATACAGTACATAAAAAGCAAGTCACTTTAACTCCCTGTGCCTCGGGCACAAAAAACAAACAGTAGATTGTTAGCTCCACTGGACAGGCAGGGACCTGTGCCTGCAAAATGTATATGCAAAGCGCTACGTATACTGTACACAAAACCTCTCCTCTGTCAATAAACTACTGTACAGTTCACATAATGAGGAACAAGATACAAACGGAAAAAATAATATTTATATATATATATATATATATATATATATATATATATATTATACAGTACATTACAGTATATATTATTAATTAATATTCATATAAATATCAATTTTTCATGTATCTCCATGTTTTACAAATGTTTTGTAAATGTTTCTCCGATTTCAATCTGCCAGAAGAATTTAATAAAGGCTGCAGTATGTATTATTCATGATTATTTTTATCTTTGTATTTTTTTTTCCCTGATGAAATAAAAAAAATATTTATTCACATTCCTGGTTATCGTAATCATTGACAACAAGCACACACCCCCCCCCCCCCCCAACAGTATAAGAATGAATGAAAAGACAACATGAATCAGTTAATGTTTTTTTTACTCTCAATTCTCACAGTGCCGTGCACATCAGATTTACATTTCAAATTCGAGAAGGGATTTTCCAAATCGTTACCATAAACAAAGCCTCAAAGGGTTTGGGGGGTTGGGTGAGTCATGCGCGGTAAGCAGCTAGCTCCCATCTCAAAGAGACTTAGAGTAAACGCAGGCGCAGTCAGGCGATTGACGCTTGGCTAGGGACGGATTAAAAACACAATGACTAACTTCAGAAAATGAATTACTCTCTGTCTGGAGGTGTCTGGCTAAAATACAGTACTGTAATTTGTGTGTGCGTGGGGGAGGGATGAAGGATTAGTTGTGCTGCAGTTCAAAGAAATTACATACTGTAGAGTACAGTACTGTAATTTCAAAAGGCAGTTCATCATAATAATTTGATCAATAAACCCCCAAATACAACCCCCAAATACAGTACATAAAAAGCAAGTCACTTTAACTCCCTGTGCCTCGGGCACCAAAAACAAACAGTAGATTGTTAGTTCCACCGGACAGGCAGGGACCTGTGCCTGCAAAATGTATATGCAAAGCGCATTACAGTATATATTATTAATTAATATTTATTTACATTCCACAGATTGAATATCGTTATACAGTAAGATGGTTTTTGCAGGCTTGAGGAGAAAGGAAAAATAAAAAAATTTACCATAAAAAAAAATTATTTTAAATTTCTTTTTGGTCACTCACTCACTCAGGTACAGTAAGCAAGCAGTGGTGGGCGAAGTTACAAGCGCATGCGCAGCAAATTACTGCTGTCAAGCAGGAATGTGATTCAAACCAGACACACGTTCAAAGGAATGGTGTGGGAGAGATGTAATGTGTGCAATGAAATCAAGTTAAAAACAAATTTATTGGGAGAGATCCTCAATTAAAATATACGGTCCTCAATACATAAATCCAATGTTAGCGGCGAATTAAAAATAAGGTGGAGGAAGGGTAGACCAAAAAGGAGTATGTATCCCAAATAAATTCTAGGCTACTGTAGCTCTATACCCTCTAAAAGGGCAGGTAAATATATGCAATGATACAGTGTATGGTTTCTAAATGTTTCTAAATGTTTGATACAGTGTGTAGCACTGACATGTGAAAGGAGATACAATATTGCCAAAAGGGTTACTCAAACAATGTCAGTAGCGAGGGTTCCCTTTACACTGCTACAGGACTGTACATGCCTATGCATTTGAACAATTTTCAAATGAGACATACAGTACCGTACAGCAGCACAGCACTGCAAATGCATGTACTTTAAATATGCAATTTTACAGTTACTGCGCGTGCACGCACAGACTGTGTACTGACGTAGGTTGAACCGCGAAGGTATTAGACTTCAAAGACAACAGCTCGCAAACGCCTCCATGAGTTTTTACATGGCATTGCAGTATTGCAGACAGCGAGAATAAAATGCTAAAATCACGGGCGCGAAAATAACGCAATTCACTGCGGGCGAAAACGACACAAAACCACACATAACCAGGATAATCTGAAATTCGCGGAGCTAGCCGAGTTAGAATAAAGGTGGTCGCCACTGTATATCCCCGGGACCAAGAATGTAAAGGCAGACAGAGAGGCCAGAGGAACCTTTGGAGACCATCCTTCCACAGGAGAGGATCCTCGCCATGTCTTCTTTCAAGAATCTTGAAAGATTTTGCACTCCCAGAGACGCATTCCCAAGGACTTGGTCGTTCCCGACAACAAACTCTTCGTATCTTCCAAATTTGTTCCAGAGGTCCTGTTTTGCGGTCACTCCTCTAAATCTGCAGGTCATCCAGGTTTTAAGAAGACTGCTGATCTCATTCGTCGGAATTTCTGGTGGCCAAGGATGTCTCAAGATATTCTAGAGTTTACTCGCGCCTGTCCCACGTGCGCTCAAAGCAAGACTCTTCGTCAAAAGCCTCAGGGTTTTCTGTTACCTCTTCCAGTTCCCGACCGCCCCTGGTCCCACATTTCGATGGACTTCATCGTGGACTTGCCCATGTCCAGAGGAATGAACACTATCTTGGTGGTCGTGGACAGGTTCTCAAAGATGTCTCATTTTATTCCACTTAAGGGATTACCCACCTCCCCCGCCTTTGCTGATATCTTTACGGAGCAGATTGTCCGGATTCATGGGATTCCTTCGTCCATTGTTTCTGACAGAGGTTCTCAGTTCGTATCCAAATTTTAGAGAGCTTTCACGAAGACATTGGGTATCTCTTCTTCTTTCTCTTCCGCATATCATCCTCAGTCCAATGGACAAACGGAGAGAATCAATCAATCCCTGGAGAAGTACCTGAGATGTTTCATATCCGATTTCCAGGATGATTGGGCTGAACTCCTTTCTTGGGCAGAGTATGCCCTTCAATTCTGCCAAAAACGAGGCCACCCGGGAGTCGCCCTTCTTTATAAATTATGGGTTCCACCCTCCCTGTCTACCCATCTCCAAAATCCCTTCAGGAGTACCAGCCGTAGATGAACGCATTTCTTCCCTCCAAACCGCATGGTCCAGGATTCAGTCTACCCTTCTCGACTCCTCCCGCAGATCGAAACTACAGGCCGATCTTCGTCGTCGTTCGTCGCCCAGTTACAAGCCAGGGGATTTGGTATGGCTCTCCTCTAAGAATATCCACCTCAAGGTACCATCTCCTAAATTGGCACCTACGTTCCTGGGTCCCTTCCCTATTTGTAAACAAATCAATCCTGTGGCATTCCGGCTCCCACTACCACCCAGTATGAAGATTCCCAATGTCTTTCATGTATCCCTCTTAAAACCATTCATCACCAGTCACTTCTTTCTGGATCAGACTCGTAAACCGGACCCTATTACTGTCCAAAATAACGAGGAATACGAAGTTCACTCTCTTTTGGATTCTCGCCTATCCAGGGGCCAGCTCCAGTTCTTGGTGCAGTGGAAGGGCTTTGGCCCTGAAGAGAGATCCTGGATACCTTTAAAGGACATTCACGCCCCGACCCTTCTTAAGTCCTTCAGGAAAAAGTTTCCAGAGAAATCTTTCATGGACCGTCCTGAGGCCGTTCCTGAAGGGGGGGTACTGTCAGGAATTTGCGTTCTCCGCGCTCCCCACACAGAGCACTCTCTTCTCACAGGGAGCCCCTGGACACACAAATCAACCCTACCTTACCGATCTCCGCGGCTCCCCGCCCCTGCTGCCATTGCGGGATCACTCCCCTCGGTGATTCCTCTGCTCAGCGCTGGACGCGCCCACGGCCTCCCGCGTGCACACCTGCACCCTCCTCTGGCGCGGTTCACGCACGTACACGCGTTACGGAGCGCGCTCATTCTGCACACTCTTCTTCCTTTCTCCCGGACTCACCTGGCTTGTTATGCCTGCACCAATCTGCAGTGTCTCCCTGTAGCTTTTCCTGTTCCGCCTCCGTTCCTGATTGGATCTTCCTGATTTATCTAGCTCCTCTCTGCTCTCAATCTTTGCTCGACATAGTCTCTGTATGGAAGTACTCCTGGATTCTCTTAGTGTTTTCTCAGGTTCTGACGCGGCTCGTACTACTACCAAACCTGGCTCTCGATCTTGGCACTCCTTGGACAACGCACACTCTGGTTACCCCTTGAACACGCCTTGGACTACAACCTACCTCCACTCTCCACTCCCTGACCTCGGCAAGGCATTCTTCACTCTATCTCTTAAATTGGTACCGGCAAGTATTGTCTACATTTCTACACCTGGCCTGGCAACACTTTATACCACACTCCGGACACGCTCCCTTTGCTGCGGGTGCGTGTATTACCACTTCCCTTTCAGCTCATGGGACGGATCTGGTCTGTCGGCAGCACCGGCATAACAGCACCACCCACAGACACGTAGCCAGACCCTAGTACAGAGGGGGGGGGGCCCAATCTGCGATTGGCCCCGGGAAGAGGGGCTACATTGGAGGCGCTGCTGAGCTGTAGAAACAGGCCAGGTTTTCAGCAAAGCAGAGCTGGAAGCGCTAAGTGCACCTTCCATGCAAGTACTGCAGAAATTAGGGTGCAATTGCACATCAGGGGTAGTCAGGGGAGCATGGACTCTCGCACAGTACGCCCTGGGTGCCCTAAGAGGGTGTTGTAAATTGGGTGCATGGCTATCGCTGTTCTAGTCCCTTGAGGCAGATAGTGTGAGGCATCTGGGGGGGTTAGCCTGTTAACTAGTCCAGGGACCATGGCTCAGGGCCCGCACTAGGAGTGGCCAACAGTAGGAGACGCCCAGTACTGAGGAGACGCCCAGTACCCTAGCCAGAACTTAGAAAACACACCACAGAGTACTTGTAGGAACCGTCAGCGAGTGCAGTGTACTAAGAAGGAGTTCTGCCTAGCCTGGGGTATGCCATACGTCATATTTGTGGGTAAAGCATGCAGAGAGCATTCAGAGAGCATTCAGAGAGCAGTCAGTGTCTAGGAACGTGTTGCACGGTAGACACTGAGAGTAGCACTATTGTGGGCTCAGTGGGCTCACTAAAGATGGTGGCCAGAGATACATGTGCTCTGCGGGGCAAGGAGGAGGTGAAAATGGCGACAGCAGCATCATTTGCTGCAAAGCAGGTTGCAGCCGATCCAAAATGGCGACTCCCGCCAAGCCTAGATCACGCACGTGCTGTGTGCAAGCAGGTTGCAATAGAATTGTGGTGAGAGATGTGCAGGGGTTTGGCGCCAAACCCAGATCCCCAGCAGACAGAGTGGAGCGGCGTGAAAGCCGAAAGCACACCCACCTGTGCAGTGACTGGCCGACAGACAAAGCCACGTCACGCAGAGCGAGAGAGTGCCCCTCCTCTTGTTTCCACCAGAGGGAGGGGGCACGACAAGAGCCAATCAGAGTTGTCCTCCCCAGAGAAAGGAGGGACAGGAAGTGAGAGCGAGGAACTTCACTTCAGCTTGACTATTGAAGAGAGAAGAGCTAAGAGTGAGCTGAACTACCCCTGCGCAAAAGATGGCTGATTTGAGTGTAACCCCATTTCAGTTTCCAGAAGGTTTCCTGGTTGTGGAGGTTGATGGCCGAGAGTATCTCCGGTGCCTGTGCGTACACTGCAGGACAGCCGGACCGGCCCCGAGCACGACAGTGCGATGCCCTCAATGTGGCATGTTCTACTTGTGGCCTGTCGAGCCATGGCCGATGCTAAAGACACCGCGAAGTGCCTCTCCGGGAACCCTAACGGAGGTGGCGGAGACGGAGGAGAAGGCTGTCCTGGTTCCCTGTATAACCGCTGAGGTAGGAACAGAGGCCCAGCCAATCAGAGATGTACCAGAGAAGAGCGTGACCGCAGTGGAGGTACCGGAGCGGGCCCGTTTCGTACCACTACCCACTGGCGGTGCGGCAAGAGATCGAGGTGAATCCCAAGCGGAGGAACCGTTAAAGGCGTCTTCGGAGGAAGGAGACGGCCTATCATCGGTGGTGATGCGCCTACCGGCGAACCACCCCAGCTGTAATAAAGACACAGTTCCACTTACCTGTGAGAGGGACCAGACGAGTCCGGATACCCCCCGACGGCGAGCGCTGGTGCGGCCTGAGCCGCGTAGAAGTCCCCCGACGGTGGCGACTCCCAGTGCGACGGAGATGGGATCCGAGACAGCTCCAGAGGAACCAACGATCACCAGCCGGCAGCGGAGCGTAAAGGAGACACCCCCACCCCCTTACTCCCGCCAGGCGAAGACGGAACCTGCAGAGGGAGAGAGAGAAAGGCTTGCGGCCTACCTGGCCGTCCGCGAGTCGGATGGTCCACCACCGCCCCTTCCGGTCCTCGACGCACTTCCGGTGCGAGACCACGGAGCGGGTGGAGATTCCGCGGCCACCAGCGATGACGTCACTTCCGGGTCCCCCTGGCGCCGAAGCCCGGAAGCTTTGTTTTCTTCGAAGAGGAGAGCGGCCATGGAGGCAGTGCTCGCGACACTCAAGCCCAAGTCGCCACCCGAGGAGCATGAAGCACGGCGGACCGGGCAAGTCGTAAGATGCCCACTGGTCGTGGCATTGCTCGACTCATAGACACTGTACCGGACATTGCTGATCCCCTGGTCACCGCCCCTAGCACCATTACCCCGGCCACTGCCCCTGCCCCGTCACATGTCATGTCACTGGGTCCTAGCGGAGATAAGCTGAGCAAGAACCCCAAATATTCTAAGGATTGGAGGGATTGGGAACTCAGTGATGAAGGGTCTGATGGGGAGATACCATATTCGAGTGTGATACGTGTGTCTTACCCTGTTGCATGTTCTCCTGTACCTAGAGGTAGGGCCCGAGGGTCCCAGACAACTGCTCAAGTGGGTCCTGTGAGTTTGGTAGTGCATAAAATGAATCCAACAATCTACACCAACGAGACACGAGGTGGATCCAAAGGCTCCCACTCTACTGAGGTTGTGACATCAGGTGTGTCCTCACAAGTCGAGTCTGATACAGATATGAGAGTAGTATCAGGATATGAGCACCAAGACAAGTGGTGGGCACCGCTGTTTACAGGGTACCATGCAGGGATGGACCGTACTCGGTTCCTGCTTATCAAAAATAGTGTAGTTGACCATTGGTGGGCTGTAGGCACCTTTTCTCCCCAGGAGGTTGCTGATGAGCTAGATAAGAGGTATATGGAAATTGAGCAGAAGATAATCATTCCCAAGGGTCCCACCATTTTGTATGACGATGTTGCCCCAGAGGAGCCTCAGTTTTGGGTACTGCCAAGCAGGGCAGGAGACCGAAAACTGACCAAGCTCAGTAGAGCAGACAGGGCTATAGTGGCCAGGTATAGGCATTCCCATGGCTATGAGTTCCCCTATGTACCTGAGCCCATTATGCAAGAAATAGAAGAGCAGAGAGATAACTGGCTCCGGAAAGCAGTTATGGAATACCTTCGGACTAAGTTCGGTAGGGCGGCCTATCATAATGAAGATAAAGTGTGCGATGTCATACGGGCATGGAGTACCGGGAGGAGCATTTATTTGAATAGTGTGGTATATAGGCCGGAGTATGGGTCGGTACAGCCCTATTACGTTAAAGTGACAGACCACAATGGGCGGGAAGTTAGGAAGCCTGACCCGCTTCATTATTATTAGTTGGGTTCTCCATGTTGGGAGGTACCTTATCATTAATTCGCCATCTGGGTGGGACAGTCTGATGTTATGCACTAATCAATTGTGTTTGTATTTCCAGATTGTTCACCTGCAGGATGGTACATAATTAGGTCCAAGTGGGGACCATTGGATTCCACCTGAGGAAGAGTGTAGCCCTGGTAAGAAATAGGGTTATATGTCGTTCCTCCTACTGGTATAAGCCCTGGTAAGGGCAGGCTGCCAGTAGTTATCATGGGTTTCCCCCACATCAAGCCCTGCTCTGAGTGTGGAAGTAGGTCACCTGACTTTGTGTGGAAGGCAGAGACACAGGGGAGGGGTCTGCTGACATCATGAGGGGCAGGGCTGTCTCAATTTAGAGTGTGCCTGTTCCTGTCAGTGACAGTAGTGCAGTCCTGGGTTCAGTCCTGAGGAGTTAGTGTTGGAGTGTCTGACTGGACAGTCAGAATATGTGAGCTAGCTAGGTTCCTGAGGAGTAGGGCCTTGTGAGTTATAGGTGGACCAATTCCTCTCACCCTGTTTAGGGGGATAGGGAAGAGCTAGCCCCACCCTGAGTGCCCGTGGCTTGGGGTGGAGGCAGGGAGAAGAGATACCATCCTGAGGGAGAGCAGTCTGGAGGAGGGGGACAAGCTGTACCTAACTGTCTGTGATCCTGCTGCCATTCCTGCACTGACTAAAGAGCTGCTGCTGATTTTACATAAAGACTGACTGAGACTGGAATCTCTCGTCCCTGAGAGGGGGACTCTCTGTAAGGGTTCCACCCCATATCCCTGGGGCTTAACAGAGATGGAGGCGTTGCACCACTGAGTAAAGAACGGAGGCATTCACCACCGAACGGAGGCATTCACCCCCATAACATCGCGGGAGACTCGGGCCCTTCTGTTACCTACAGGTATGCACCACCCACAGACACATAGCCAGACCCTAGTACAGAGGGGGGGGGGGCAATCTGCGATTGGCCCCTGGAAGAGGGGCTACACATAGTTACATAGTAGATGAGGTTGAAAAAAGACATAGGTCCATCAAGTTCAACCTATGCTAAATTTAGACAACAGATACTTTATCCTATATCTATACTTACTTATTGATCCAAAGGAAGGCAAAGAAAAAACCCCATTAAGGGGAAAAATTAATTCCTTCCTGACTCCAAGAATTGGCAATCGAATTAATCCCTGGATCAACATCCTTCCCATGTATACTTATTTGGTATATCCCTGTATACCTTTCCCATCTAAAAAGATGTCCAACCTTTTTTTGAACAAATCTAATGGATCTGCCATCACAGTCTCCATGGGTAATGAATTCCACATTTTAACTGCCCTTACTGTAAAGAACCCTTTCCTTTGTTGCTGGTGAAATTTCCTTTCCTCCAACCTCAAGGGATGGCCCCGAGTCCTTTGTACTGCCCGTGGGATTAATAGTTCTTTTGAAAGCTCCTTGTATTGTACCCAAATATATTTGTATATAGTTTATAGTGACCCACTCAGTCACCTGTCTTTTGTGGAAAATATAAAAATAAACATGTTGCATTGTAATCTTTTTTTCTGTAGGACAATAAGAAAACAGTTACATTAAAGTTGTGCGCTAAAAAGGGGGGAATCACAACCCTCCCGCCCTCCAGTGAGCCACTGCTGCCGAGCTCTGAAGTGGGGAGTGGGAGGAAATCCCTAACCAAAGGTGACCCACCGCTGCTAAGCTCTGAAGGGGGGGGGGATTACAACCCTCCTGCCCATCCAGGGAGCCGCCGGCTATCTGTCAAAGGGGGGGGGGGGAATATCCCGGCCGCCCCCCTCAGTGACCCGCCTCCGCCGAGCTATGAAGGCGGGGGAGGGGGGGATTGGCAGAATGACAAAGGCGGGATGGAAATCCAGCTGTGGATGGGGGGGGGAATGGAGCTGTGAAAGGGGGGGGAAATCGGACATGTGAACGTGGGGGGGGGGGGACGCAGCTGTGAAGGGGGCTGAGCGAAAAGCGAGGGGGAGCGGAAAATTAAATCCCGGCAAAGCCGGTATATCAGCATAGTATTATATATATATATATACATATATATATAATATATATAATATACTATATATATATATATATATATATATATATATATATATATATATATAATATATATAATATATCAAATTGGAAAATTCCTGTATGCTCATTGCATGTCTTAGACAGGTCTGCACCCCGCCTTTCCTCACCATTACCCACCCAGCATACAACACTTGCAACCTGCAGCACGGGATTCTGGGAAAGATTCTGGATGTGACTTGGGTGATAATGGTGAAAGGCGGGGTTGCAGACCTGTCTAAGACATGCAAATGAGCATACAGGAATATTTCCATTTGCTATATGCTTTGAGGGGGAGGGTTTTTGTCACTTTTGTTTACCCACCATAACTTAACTATATATATATGTAACCCATATTCCCCCACCCAATCGCAGATAGGGTGCATGTGAGAGGATCTATATGTATTACCCAGTGTGGTGCTTTACCTGTTAGGCTCACAGGAGGCCTGAGCCTCCGCCAATGAGAGCCTGGGGTGTATCCTTCTGAACAATACTATAGGGTGCAGCGCCTCCACCTGCGATGGCTCCCAGCAGAGCCGGAGTTGTTCCTCACAGGACAATAATATAATACTACACACACAGCATATAAAACAACCAATGACTTTACTAACAGTAACCATAACCATGCATGTCATACATTAAGTGTCTCTCTTCTAGGAGACACAGTAGCTAACGCGTCTCGCAGGACGCGACCCTTCACTATGTGCCCACACCGTGTCCAACTCCTCACACCACAACCCCACCCCCAAAGTAAGGTATGTGTCTGTGTGTGACTGTGCAGCCACTTATGTACTGATTTATAGTTGGTGCACTTGTGGATGTTACCTGCCGAGCACTCCAGCGCTCGGACCTGCAAACAGACTTCGCAAAGGATCCGACGGTGAAGATGCCTCAGGGGTACCTTCCAGGGCGATCCCTCCCGGTTGGCTGCTGCTTTTGCTGAAGAGGTCTGATCCCAAACCTCTGTAATGGTGCTGCGACAGTCTCTGGATCTTACTCCGTCTCTCTCTCTCTCTCTCTCTCTCTCTCTCTCGACAGGTTCCTATACTAGGGCCTGTCCCTGCATTAACTTCACTGACTGTGACTCAGGATCTAACTGGGCCAGGGTATAGGGCCTAGTGTAGGGGCAACTTGCCTCCCTACATGCAGAGCTCCTTCTCCTTCCTCCTCCCGGTCCTCTGTCCCAACGTGCTCCCCTGTGACCACTCACCCTCACTAGTGGGAAGTCAGGGCCTCAACTCTAGCCTGGGGATTTCTGGCCTAGGGCAGAAGCTCGCAGCTCTCTGACCCCCTTCTTTCCCCCTCTGTATCCTTAGCCTGACTGACTCATGTGCTACACAGTTTGCTTCCTGACTCTGCACACAACAATGTAACCAATTCCCTGCTGCAGAGAATCTGCAAGTCTCAGTGGCTGGCTGGCTGCAGGTGACAGAGATCATAGGGCATTCCCCAGAGGCTGCTGGGGGATGTAGTCCACTCAGGACCTCTTTCCTATGGGGACCGCGTGCGCGATCTTTACTGCACCTGTGCGAAGCTGTAATGGCCGCCGCTATGCTTAACTGCGCCTGCGCAACCTCCCAGAGCTCATGCACACTTGTAATGGCCACCACTACCCTTGCCAACCTCTGCGCATAGCGCGAACCTCACACCAACCACAACATGGCCGCCACGGCTATCTGCGCATGCGCGAGCATCAGGACCCCGACGGCGCCGGGAGCACCCGCAGCAGCGAGGGAAAGGGGGAGCAGGGGGGATCCTGCTCACCGGAGCGCTCAGCAGGTAACATCCATAAGTGACAAACTATAAATCAGTACACACACATACCTTACTTTTGGGGGTGGGGTTGTGGTGTGGGGAGTTGGACACGGTGTGGGCACACGGTGAAGGGTCGCGTCCTGCGAGACGCGTTAGCTACTGTGTCTCCTAGAAGAGAGACACTTAATGTATGACATGCATGGTTATGGTTACTGTTAGTAAAGTCATTGGTTGTTTTATATGCTGTGTGCATATTATATTATTGTCCTGTGAGGAACAACTCCGGCTCTGCTGGGAGCCATCGCAGGTGGAGGCGCTGCACCCTATAGTATTGTTCAGAAGGATACACCCCAGGCTCTCATTGGCAGAGGCTCAGGCCTCCTGTGAGCCTAACAGGTAAAGCACCACACTGGGTAATACATATAGATCCCCTCGCATGCACCCTATCTACGATTGGGTGGGGGAATATGGGTTACATTTGGAGGCGCTGCTGAGAGCAGACCTGGGATGCCCCTGTAGTTGTAGAGTACCAAAAGTACGCAAGGAAAGATGTTACCAACCACAAGCCACGAGGTCCATATCTGGGCCAGTATGATTCGGGAGCTGCATAGTCAAGTGGAGGCATTGGGGAATGTTCTTGCTCATGAGGAGGGGAGTGCCCTTCTAGAGTCCCTAAAGGAAATCCTGGGCCTAGACGGAATGTTTGCAGATCAGGAAATATGCAGGGAAAATGTCCCACCAGAAGGCTACCCCCTTATCTATGCAAAGAGCCCTACTGTAGTTAAAAGGACTGTAATCAAAATGGAGGCTCCATCATCAGGAAATGTTAACAGTGAGTCACACCTAAAATGGCATCTCCCGCCAAGTCAGGGGAGTGCACATGTTGCATGCCACCAGCCTGCACAAATATGTTTTACAAAAACTTGTCTGGGTTTGGCGGGAACACCCGAGCCCTGCCCCTGCGATGTGAGGGGCTCAGCACAGAGACAGAATTCCCCCTTGATAGAATGTGTCCCTCCTTTGGATTCCACCAGGGGGAGGAAGCACAGTGATCCCCAGTCAGTAACTTCTGTTCCCAGTAAGAAAGGTAAAAGCTGCCGCAAACAGCATCCTCAGTTGTATGGAGTCTGGAGAAGAAAGGGAGGGGACGTACCCTTTCTGTTGTGCCCATGTTTACAAAAGATAGATGTCCCATGGGGTCCAAAAAAAAAAAACGAAGCACAGCAGTATCAGAGAAGGGTACCACAAACCAGCAAAAACGTTAAAAATGTTTATTAAATAACAAGTGAGGGGTACAGGGTTACTCTGACGCGTTTCGGGAACAAGTCCTTTGTCAACTCTTTGACAAAGGGGCTTGTTCCGAAACAGCGTCAGAGTAACCCTGTACCCCTCACTTGTTATTTAATAAAACATTTTAACGTTTTTGCTGGTTTGTGGCCCCCTTCTCTGATACTGCTGTGCCTTTTTTTTGGACCCCATGGGACATCTAGCTTACCTGCTATGCTGGCGTGATGCACGCACCACCCAAGGATGAGCTGCTACATTAGTGAGTACTTACCTGTTTTACTCCATGTGTCAAGTTATTTATGCAGTTTGTTTTCAATGAGAGGGTAGTCATGACCATTATGGTATATATATAGGTCTGTCACCACCTCAGAGATACTTATACACTGCTTTATTGACAGGAGTCAAAGATATACAGGTGTTCATTAAGTCTCACGTAGCCTTGATTATAGCTCAGTTCCTATATGGGTGATTTCTTTCTATGGATTATATATTTATAAATGCCATGGTTGTGACTGAGCCCTGACTTTGGGACTAGTTCCCTTGAACTCCATGTTTACAAAAGGACTTAAAATTGTCTGGTGGTATGGATTTTGACCCCTTTAAACTACCAGCAGAATATCAGATGGCTAACGTGGATGATGAGGGATGCATACGATGTGTCTGTAACCAGTGTGACTTCCAAGGTGGCAAATTGACCTGGGGAACCAAATGTGCCTGCTGCGGGGCACAGTTCCTGAAGCCTGTGCTGCTGCGGCCAATGGAACCCACCAAGGAAGAAGCGATCGACTTCCATACTGGACAGGTCAATGCAGGTAATCAACTTACCCCCCTCACAGAAGTTTCGGAGGGCTCAAGCACTCTAACCGCAGGTCCAGATCCAGTTCCCGAGCTGGAACCAGCAGAGAAAGATGCGAATTACCTCTCTACTGGGGTAATCGATGCTGTTAACCCGTCTACCTCAACCACGGAAGTTTTGGAGGCTCCGTGACGTTGACGCTGCTTCAGGCTGATTGGATGTTTTCAGCCGACAGCACGCTGAAAAACAGCTTGGCTTTCGGCTGAAAATTCCAAAGCCTCAGCACGCCTGCGGATGCTCGCGTGAGCCCCCTCTAAAGGCATACTCATTGAGGTTGCAGGGGCTCAGCGCTGAGCGTCCGCACGGCTCAGCGCGGCCTGTCCTTCTATGGACTCGGCCTTAGTGACACTAAACATTTTAAACACCATCACTTTAAGAACAAAATAAAGCATAAAAAGAAACATCTACTCCTGTCATATCCCTATCTACAATATTGGCTGGCTAAGCCAGTTACCAACTTTAAATAACACACAGAGATAACTTTGAGTCCTTAACGGTGAGATGGGGATAGCGTCCCAATAGATCCTCAGTTGCTGCAACATGTGGGGGGGGGGGCGTCTACCCCGAACCGGATCCTGGGAAACAGTTTCCTCCCAGCCTCCAGGCTCTAGGAGAGAGTCTGGAGCAGCAAACCTCACTGCAATATATTCCTGTTCCTTAATTAGGAGAGCAGGTGAGGGAAACCAGAACCATTGTAAAGACTGGTATGGATTTCCTATCCACCAGCCTTAGTGACTGTAAATCTGTGGAGCGGATCACTTCCATACGAAGTCTGCACTTTCTTCTATAAATCAGACAGAAAGCTACCCACTATCCTGGGACTATGTCACAGTATATATACAGACCGTTCATGGCTCCCCTTATAGATATATATATAGATATATATTATAGTGCATGGTGCATCTGGCACTCCTGTAGTGATATAATGACCTGGTGCTTATGTCATAAAAAATAATACATTACCAGCAAAGGTAAGGAGACAACAGTACTCAGAAGGTATAAGAAGCTATAAACTGTACTAAAGAAACTTGCACATATATCCAACGTTTCGGTCCGCAGAATGGGACCTTCCTCAATGGGGTGCACCACCCCTGAGAAAGGTCCCATTCAGGCGGACCGAAACGTGGGTATATGTGCAAGTTTCTTAATACAGTTTATAATGCTCATACCTCTGAGTGCTGTTGTGCTTACCTTGCTGGTAATTGATGTGCGGTGTGTGTGTGTGTGTGTGTGTGTGGTTGGTGTGTGTGTGTGTGTGGGTGTGTGTGTGTGTCGTGTGTGTGTGTGTGTGTGTGTGTGTGTGTGTGTGTTTTGTGTGTGGTGTGGTGTGTGGTGTGTGTGTGTGTCCGGGTCTTGCTCTAACCTCCTGGCTTGCGGAAGAGTGGGCGGCTACAAGAGCTGCTACGGTGGGGGTTGCGAGCGGTCAGGAAGGCTGCTTCAACGCTCCGGTGCTCGGAGGCGGATCGCAGTGCAGGGTGCCGCCATGTAGGGTTTGGCGCATGCGCAGAATGTCTCGAGGTTGCGGCGGCCATTAAAGGTACCAGGCACATGTGCAATGGCATGACAGAACGGCGGCCATCTTAGGTTATGCTCCGCAGGGCAACTACACTTCCCAGAAGCCTTAGGGATCAGCCTCATGTGACGCCCAGTAACCAATATGGTTCCCCGGATCCCTTGAGGGGATATTGCTAAAGTTTTGGCGTGAAGGAGCGTGAGGAGTTAGCCAGAGCAGGGATGCAGAGGGGTAATGTAGTGTCTGGGTGCAGGTGACTCTCGGACTAGGCCAGAGACCCCCGTTAGGCCCCAGCTATGCCCCAACTCACACCAGATTGTGGCTGCTACAGGGAAAGCACATAGCTAGGGCTATTTCCCCAGTAGCTGCCTATAGTTAGAGTATAGCACCGGTGAGACGCCACGCGCTGATTGTGGCCTTTGGTCGGGGACCAGACCAACCAAGATATAGGCTGTTAAAGGTGAGACCCTCTAACGGGAGTTCACCCCACGTAGAGGCAGACATCTTCGCAGACGACGATGTAGCTGGATCAGCGGATCCCTATTAATTATGCTGCAATACCCGGGTACTGGAGTTCCCGGGCAGGCACCACACTCAAGTGCACCAATGGTTCATGGGGTAGACCTACTCCATACACGTTTGGGTGGGCCTGACATTGGGGAAGGACATCAGGGTGCCTAGCACCCAATGTACTTTGGGGACACTCCTCTGGTGTACTGTATGCTGTGTTATAAGTACATTTACTGTGTGGTTCAGGCTGCCGTGATATATGTTCAGTAAAACCAATCATTACATATACCTGAGTGTGTAATTACTGTTAGTATTGGTTCCTGTGAGAGGCTCATCCCACTACGCTGGGATCCCTCGAAGGTGGAGGCGCTGCATCAAAGTGAACAATCGACCACCCCAGGCTCCCAGTGGCGGAGGCTCGGGTCTTCTGGTAGCCAGACAGGTAACGGCAGTACCGGTAGTTCCTTTAGTTACAGTGAAAAGTGGCTATATATATATATAGATTGATAGATATAACACACACACACAACACCACACACACACAACACCACACATACACAACCACACACACCCACACACACACACACCACACACACACACACACACAGTGCAGTAGTTGGGGTCTCGGTGTCTCAGTATAAGAGCAGTCCTGGTATCTAGGCTCCTGTCTCCTGCTCCCTAACATGATTATTTTGCTCCAGATGCCTTTATGATGCGGCTCATTAAGAGCCTAATATGATCAGCCTGCGATGTGCTGACAGGGGGCACCTGACATGTCTGCATCTGCCGAGATCACTGGGCATCATGCCGCATTTACCCCCTCAGCCTGGTCTGCAGAGCATTGCTCCCATGTGTGCAGGGAAAGGGTTAATGCAGCGATACTCTGCTGGCAAGGGGTTTAATAGAGCGACTCTGTGCAGGTGTCTGTTAGTGAAGGATGAGCAATGCTCTGCAGGACTCTGGGAAGCGTACAGGGTGTTACAGGACTGCACTCACTGGAAATGGGGTCAGAGAGGATTTATTAGAACAGGGAGACCACTTCCTTAGCATTCTCTCTCTCTCTCTTGTTCTTCGTTACTCTCACTCACTCCTTCTCTATTTCGCTAACCCTCATTCTCTCACATTCTCTTGCTCAATCTTTCCTTCTTTATCTTTCAATGTCTGTCTCTCTCTCTCGCCCTATAACCCCTAACTCTCTCTCTCATTCTGTCTGTCCCTCTATCTGTCCCCACTCTCACTCTATTTGTCCCTTAAACTCTCTCTTTCTCCCCTTTCCCCCCCTCTGTCACTATCTCAGCCCACCACTCTCACTCACGCTCCATCTCTGTCCTTAACGCTCTCTCCTCTGTCTCTCTTTCTCACACACACTCACTAGCTCTGCCTCTCTCTATCTTTGTCTCTTTCTCTCTCTCCAGAGACATGGTTCACTTCACCCCTGGCAGTTTGGTTGTAGCTCTGGACTCTTGTGTCTAGCGGGGGTTGGTGACAAGTGTACCCAAGTCATCCAAACGCAATAAGGCACCTGTGTATTTGGTTGACGGAGAGACAGATGTGCAACATTCCCAGAATCCTACTGCCCGGCGCACATCATTCTATCCACACAGATAGCAAAGAGATGAAGGGTTGGGGTACTGGATTAAGGGGAGAGTGGGTGGAGGAGAAGGAGAAGAGTGGGGATTAGGGGGACAGGAAATGGGGAGGACAGAAGAGAAGGAATCAGGAGGGGCTAGTGAGAAAAGGGGGCAGAAGAGGGGACTGTACAGGGAGAAAAGGGGGGAGAGTGGGAGGAGAGAAAAAAGAGAAGGGAGGTCAGGGGTAGGAAGAAGAATGGGGCAAGAAGAAGAGGGAGTGACAGAGGAGGAACAGGAGGACAGAGGAGAAGGAAACAGGGGGACAGGGAGAAGAGGGGAAGGAGATGTGGAGGAGAGTGGTGAGGTGGAGGAACAGGAGAAAAGGAGAGGAAAGGAGAAGAGGAGGAACAGAAGGGGGATAGGAAAGAGGAGAAGGAAACAGGAAATTGGAAGGAATAGGGTAGGACAAGGAGGAGGAAAGAGAGGAGAGAGGGATAGGGAGGATAGAGGGATAGGGAGTAGACGGGAAGGAAAGGAGGTAGAACTGAGGATACAAAAAGGAGAGTGGTAAGAACTGGGAGAAGGTGGTGTACAGGAGAGATATGAGGGGAACAGGGAAGGGTGAGCATGAAGCAGTGAGGAGAGGGGAAAAGCAGAGATGGATAAGGGGTTGAAGAAGGGGAGAAGAGAGAGGTGGGAGGACAGAGAGGCGAGGGGGTGTACTAGTGGGGGAGGAGAGAAGGGAACCAGGAAAGGAAGAGATAGATAAAAAGAGGCGAGAGATGGTGGTGAGGGTAATTTAACTGCTATGTGCCTTATTGCCCTAACGGTGCAGCACCTTGGCGATATTACTTTAGGGTAGCCCAGCTCCCGAGTGCCTTTTTGCCCATGAATGAAGTATTTGCCATGTCACACACGCTGATGCAGATAATATGATCAGTCAGGAGCAGAGTAAGCTGTCAGCACGCAGTGTCAGCAATGTCAGCGTCACTTAGTGTCCCACCGCCAGATACACTGCCCCTGGCTTCTGCAGGCCGGAAAGTTGCCTGATCTCAGAGTGCTACTTGTGCTTTGTGTCTCTCACTGACTCTCTCTCAGACTGTCTTACATCCAGTCTGCCGTTGTCCTCTCTGCTCTGTCTTTGCACTCTCCTTCTTCCTGAATTGTTCAGGATTTCTATTCCTGCCTTTCTTCTCTTCTTGCCTCTTTCTTATATCCGTGCCAGTCTGACGTTTCTTTACACATCTCTCTCTTCTCTTCCTGCCTCCCTCTGTGTTCTGTCCCACAGGCTGTCTCTCTTTTACACTCAATCTCTCCTCTCTGCCTTCCTGACACAACACATGATTAGCAGTATATATATTAGTTGGGGTCTGTGTGTATCTGTGTACTTGTGTGAGTGTGCATGTGCAAAGTCTGTGTATATCAGTGTATATACCAATGCATCTGTTTTTAGACTGTGCGTATCAGTGTTTACAGTACCCCTACAGTATGTGTGTATATGTTTGTTTGTGTGTGGTTGTGTGTGTGTGTGTATATATAATAGCATGTTCTTTTATAGCGCTGCTAGTTTTACGTAGCGCTTTACAGAGACATTTTGCAGGCACAGGTCCCTGCCCTGTGGAGCTTACAATCTATGTTTTTTTGTGTGCCTGAGGCACAGGGAGATAAAGTGACTTGCTCAAGGTCTGTGTCTTCAAGGTTTGTCTTCAAGGTCAATAGATCCCTTGATGAAATCAGCCGTGCGCTGAAGAAACGCGTGGGGATTTTCTCCTCATCGCTATTGCCGCACTTACGTCACGACACTGGAAGGGAAGGTTGTACACGACCCAGGCGAGACGCCAGAATCACAGAGTGGAACCATAACAGCATACCACAGAGTGCCGGAGGACTACATTACGAGGAGGCACAGCCTACCAAGTCTCCCGGTAACACACGAATGTCTGGAGCTGTAAAGTACCTGTCCAGAACTTCACGGAGCATGAGTGTGTCTCATACAATGCTTTTACTAAACGGATGTTTGTGAGTTTGTTATTTTACCTTTGTATAGGAATTAAATTGTTAAACTGAATTTACACATGGAGCGGGCGCTTTTTCTTCTTTTTTTGTTTTTATATATATATATATATATATATATATATATATGAAGAGAAAATAAAGTAGCGCCTAAGTGATGGTACTAACAAATTAAAATAAAATATTCATACCAAGGGATAAACCAACATAAATAACAATGTATAAGTGTCTAATCTGAATAATTAAATGGAGCTAATAAAGCCCTAAATGCTAAAATACAACTGTGAATAAAGAAGGGAAAAAAAGGAAGACCAGTCCTTTCAAAATGTCCAACAATTGATGGAAATGAGATGCTGGTGTGGGGGTCTCCGGCTGCTCTCAAAGGGGATTAACCACATCCGATGGGAATCTACAGAAAAAGAGAGGAGAGAGCGCACGCCCCATAGTGTAAAACCGTACATTTAATGTTGGGAAGGGGGGAAGGGGGAAGAAAATCACTCACAAGGGTACAAGAATAAAAAGCGTTTTGTGAAATATCACCACCATCCGGTGTCCGTAGCAGGATCTACAGTCCAACAGCCTCACGGATATGAAGGGGCGGTGATCCGTCAGGAATCCCAAGGTGCCTCGGATTTTTCACAGGTAACGTCCTAGGAGTTCCAGAGAATGTCTCCTATGCTGGATAGCCGCTGTGCTGTTCCGCGCTCGAACCGGCCTGTTCCTGCGCATGCGTGATGACATAGTGTCCGTGCGTGATGCGTGATGACGCTCCCTGACGCGTTTCGTCGCACACGGGCGACTTGTTCAAAGGGTAATGGAGAAGGGATGCAGGGTTATGTATATATACAAAACACACAAAAGAGACAAAGACAATTCCCTTAGATAGAACTCTATAATATACCACCAAAATAATAATATAGAATACAGCAAAAAGACCTGGATGCTCTTTCAAAGCAGATAATGAACAAGATTATATTAACAGAGCAGCAAAAAACACTAACTGAAAAACATGAACATACTAATGGCAGCTGAAAATACATAGGTAGTGACTCTCTCAAGATAGATGCTAATAAATGAACCAATAACTAAATTGTGTCTAAAAAATGTTGCAGATAAATAATATAAATGAACACAAAAAAGCTAGATGGAACAAAGAAAAAACCCGTTGGAGAAACAAACCTCGCTACAAAATATACTGTTGCGGTCGAGTTTATTATGACCTTTACCCGGTCTCGGCCGCAACAGGCTTACCCCTCCCCTCTCCGGGTCCGCCGGGTCCCCCGGAGCCCCCCACCGCATCCCCCACATTAGGAGCAACCCAGGGCTCCCTCGGGAGCCCTGGGCACGCGCGCTGTGCGCGCACGCTCCCGATGAAGCGTGACCGCGCATCGATGACGCGCGGCACGCCGAGGGAAAGCAACGAGCAAACCGGGACACCTCCCGGCTTGCGGCACTAGCCAAGTGCTAATAAAGTGCGCCGCCTCTGTAATGTGTAACTAAAGGCACAAGGAAAAGTAAGACATCAATAATCCTATATACACACAAGTGTATATAATCAAAAAAATAACTTAAACCAAGGGAAAAAAAGAAAAATACTTTTATATACAGGGGAGAAAAAAGTAATACCCAAACTCATACCCTGATCAGCAAATACCAAAAATAATGAGTAGTCAGAACAGCAAGATGCATGGAGTAGCTATGGTCATAGTTCCATTAATAGAATCCTTAATAATCATTGGAGCATCCTCAAGTGCGATCCCTATTTGGGGTCCATCCTGCCAGAAAAAGCCTCTATAGTCTATAGGAAGGCTAGAAACATTAAGAGCATTTTAGCTCCTACCAAACTTAAGTCAGTCAAACAATCCATACTCCCCGTTTCTGGGGGTCCTATGGGTAATCATAGATGTGGACGCAGACGGTGTATTACTTGCAGACATCTGTTAATAAAATCCCAATTTTGTTCCTTAAGCAGAGGTACAGTACCACACATTGTATTACTAGCTCTATCAATTGTCAGAGCACATATATAGTTTATCTTATTCAGTGTGGTTGCGGTCAACAATATGTTGGCCGCACGACTAGGTCCCTTAGCACTCGCTTCCTGGAGCACAGGAGAAATGTCATCAAAGGTTTAAATACTCATAGTGTCTCTGGCATTCCATATTTGTTCTTTTTTATATATATTTTTTATATATTTTTTTTTTATATATTCATATATTTCACTCGACCCAGGCCCTTATCCTATATCCAGTCCCTAATATTTCACATATTTTTGCACATGTAATGTGTTAGGGATGTAATAATACCACCTATATCAGGACCCAATATCCTGGTTTGGGATATGGTGTCAGGTTAGCTATATCCCTTTCGCATTCAAATTATTATTGACAATTTCCCCTCCTTCCCAGTGCCACCATATACTATGCCTTTCATTCTTATACATTTGGTATTCTATTATATGTTTTTTATTATATGTTTTTTGATTTGTTGTCATTCCATTTCGAAATTATAGATTGATTAATGTGTTTTTCATATATTATGTATACTCTCAATTATGTTTTAATCTATATGATTTTATTCTTCTATGTATTTTATACATTAGCATTTTTATAGTTGTACATCTACATTTACATTGTTTAGCATCAGCCTCCTGGTTTTCTCTTTCTAGCTCTGATATCCACTACCTTTGAATTAATTAGTGTATTGAGTCTGTGACCCATTAGTTAACTTACATACAGCTGGATTTAGGGGTTGCTAGGCTACCATGAGGGTATAGATACATAGCCCTGCATCACTTCTCCATTACCCTTTGAAAAAGTCGCCCGTGTGAGACGAAACGCGTCAGGGAGCGTCATCACGCATCATGCACGGACACTATGTCATCACGCATGCGCAGGAACAGGCCGGTTCGAGCGCGGAACAGCACAGCGGCTATCCAGCATAGGAGACATTCTCTGGAACTCCTAGGATGTTACCTGTGAAAAATCCGAGGCACCTTGGGATTCCTGACGGATCACCGCCCCTTCATATCCGTGAGGCTGTTGGACTGTAGATCCTGCTACGGACACCGGATGGTGGTGATATTTCACAAAACGCTTTTTATTCTTGTACCCTTGTGAGTGATTTTCTTCCCCCTTCCCCCCCCTTCCCAACATAAAATGTACGGTTTTACACTATGGGGGGTGTGCTCTCTCCTCTCTTTTTATATATATATATATATATATATATCAGAACAAACGAAGAATTGAAGTAGCGCCTCTAGTATAACCTGACTAAAGTAAATACTAAAAGAACCAATAGCTAATCAGCTAATAGCTAATTAGCGTGGCTAAGATTGCGGCCGCCATTTGCCCACGAACATTGTTGCTGTCTACAGTCAAACTTTGGCTCTTGTGTGTGTTCCACGGCCGGTTTACTACTAATCAAAGGACCTTCCAAGCACTGCTCCCTGGAGTGACCCTTCTCGGTGAACACTGAATACGAGGTATTCCGCTTCCGGTTTTTGCTGCACGAACGAGGGTCACGTGACGACGCCACCAACCTGAGCCGGACGCTGATGATCGAGCTGTTGGCACATGAGAGCCTATCTCATACATGCTATTGATTGCTGTACTTTTGTGAGCGGGCATTTTACAGATTTTATGTTCCTTTAATACAATTTTATTATGGTAATGCACTAGGTGTGCGCCTGTTTCTTTTTCTTTCCTTTTTTCTATATATATATATATATATATATATATATATATATATATATATATATAAAATCATATTCAACCCTTGTGGGTTCACTACTAGATGACGGCCTCCCAAATGATCTTCCAGTACCATGGTTGCAAGCCCCTCTTCTCTATGTTGCACCAAAACATTTCCTATTTTCATCCCAACATCTTACTTTTGTTCGTTGTCTTAGTCATTTGTCATCCCTAGAAATCCAGTCGAGTACCATTCCGGCCCATTCACATTTTAATTTCTTCACCCTTGTTATAATTTTCCAGACTTTTGTTTCCTTTCAAACCCATTAATTCTTTTTCTTGTTCCTTCTTATAATACCGAGAATAAATCTCTCTCTAGCTGTCTGAAGTGTCTTTGCATTTATGGTCCAAGTTTTACATCCATAGGTGATCACGGGCAGAATACACTGTTTGGACACTTTCCTCTTGATGCACAGTGAAAGGTTCCCATGAAATATCGTCTCGTTTCTTTAAATGTGCACCATCCCATCTTCATTGTTATACATTAATGCTTGCCGGCCAAGGTAGTCCTAGTTTCAACTTCTAGTTCGATTCCATTTACTTCAATCTTTGTAGACTTGACACATTTGTAGAACACGACTTTGGTCTTGCTGAAATTTACATGGAGGCCCAATTTCCTACTTGCTCTCTGATCCTCTGATTTGTTGTTGGAGGTCTCCTGAGCGACAGTATCGCAGAAATAGCCGTGCTGTCTGCAAACGTGGGTGACTCAAGTATTCGCTGTTGATTTTGCTTCCTTTTTCTTCTCAATCCAATGTCTTGAACAATTTTTCAACTGTTGCATTAACAAGCTTTGGTGACATGGAGTCTCCCTGCCGCACTCCCTCGCTGATCCTTATCTTGCTTGTATCTTCATGTAATCTACTAGTTAATGTGTCGTTCTTGTAAATTTTCCTTATACTATCAAAATACGCTTCAACATTTTGACTTCTTCCTGCATTTACAATTGCTGAGGTGTAGACAGAATCAAATGCTTTTTTGTAACGTACGAATCCTACGTTGAGTGGTAGATCGTATTCATTACTTCCAGGATATCACTTCTTGCACAACTTCAATGTGATTCATTGTGTTGTATCCCCTGTAAAATCCTGCTTGCTCTCTAGACCAGCGGTGCGCAAAGTGGAGGGTGGGAGATTTTTTTGGGGGGGGGGGGTCACGGACGGTTGCAGGGGCCCCGCATTCTTCCCTGAGGCATTTAAATTAAATGCCGGGGGATCGCGTGAGACCTCTGCAACACTATACTTACCTTGATTCGGCCGGCGTCACTCGTGTCCATGGCAACGCGGCGTCAAATGACGCCGCGGGGTCATGTGATGTGATGTCACACGCGTCAAATGACGCTGCGGGTCATGTGCCATGACGTCACAAGGGAGGGGGCGTGAGCACCAGCAGAGGGAAGGCAGAGGGGCGCAGCTGCAAAAGTTTGTGCTCCCTTGCTCTAGACTGGGCAAAGCCAAGGATCAGTTGCAGCCGATTAGTGAGTATTGTAAAAAAATCTTCTAAGTGATTGGAAGTACAAAGATTGTCTGTAATTCTTTGTTTTCTTTGTCCTCTTTCTTGTGGATGAGGATAACTATGGTATTGTTCCATTGTTGTGGAATTTTCCTGTCTCCAAGCACGATGTAAAGAGTTTTCCCAGGATTATCTCTACTTCATCTCAGCTTTAAAGATCGCAGTTGTAACTCCATCTTCCTCAGGGGCCTTCCTAATCATGGATTTATTGCCTTTGCAACAGTACTTCCTCTGGAAGGACACATGGTACATCATTGGTGGTTTCTTCTCACTAATCACATTCTTGATTATGCAATGTGTTATCTGTTCTTCTACAGTCTCTTGTAGAAGTCCTCAACTCACTTTATCATATGTGCTCAATCTATTATTGTTGATCCCGTTTTGTTTTTAGTGTGATGATTTGCTGCTTCACAAAAAAAAGTCGCTGCTTCATCTTCTTTAAGCTTTCGTTATCTTCGATAGTCTTCTTTAACATATCACAGTTACATTTCCTTATATCCTCAGTGTCACAGGAGACCAGGTTTATCAACACCTTTTAATACCGGGATCATATGATTGAGCAAAGCAAGGAGGTAAAATAAATTGTAATTTATTTCAGGAAAAGACATACACACAATGTAACACAATTTACAGGGTTTACACACTTACTGGGAATGGGGCTAACAAATAAACTTGTTCTTTGAACGAAATTCACAAAAATGACCTCTGTAGAAGCCCTTTCCAATGACTGGTAGGTACTCACGAAAGTCCTGGAACTGCGTTCGGCATGCAATGCCAGACACGATTGCTACATTCTTCAGAAGTGGGACTTGAGTCAAAATCTTTGAAGCCGGCTCGCATCTATTCAGCACAGAGCATCTTTGAATTTGCCGCTGTTAGTTTGGAGCTTTGAATCTGCACTCCTCATTGGCTGCAAGGTTTCTTATGAGTTTCAGCGTCCCATTCACAAACCTCTACAGCCTATCAGAGCGTGGGAATTCTCCTGCCAGCCAATCACCGATTTGCCGGTATTGTAAAACCATGTGGGTACCTTTTCTCATTCTGCAAAGGGGCATGCGCCAACCTGGCACCTCTGCATACTGAGCCCACCCGCTGTCCAGGCTCCACAGAGTCTGGGCTCTGGCAAATGGTGGCCGGATAGCCCTGTCTTAGTCCAGGATGCGGGTACTCAAGCAGAACTGCAGTTCCCCTCCTGTTCTAACACCTTGGCATCCCTGAGGCTTTCAAGTCAGGACTCCGCCCAGACCCATAGGCACCAAGCTTGGTAGCCATCTGGTCTCTTGGAAACCATGACTTGGAAATCCCACAGTTCATTCACAGGTTTTCAGTACATATAGCTATTAAATACAGTATAACTCTTTAATAAACTATACTGTGTCCTGTCTTTTGTGTGGTAAAATATATAAGTCCCTGTTCTGGTGTCAGGGATGGAGTGAGCGTATATGTTGCCTACACTCACTAGACTCATTCTTGGCACACTTTAGAAAATAACTTTAAAAACTTTTATACACAAGAAACCACTCTCAGCTTTATCACATAGCTGGAGCACCGCCTGAACCCCTATACCAGGCCCAGGGTACATGGGCATGTATCTGGGCACCCCTCCTTATACTAGGGACACCTCTTTATGCTAGGGACCCCGTGTATGATTGCAGGTATATATTAACCCCTTCATGCCCGTTTACCTTGTCTGGAAGATGCTGCAGCAGGAATCCTGGCGGTGAGTCGTAATAACGTTTTCAGAGTCAGAGTTTGCCCGGAGCAATGTGCTTGGCTGCATCCGAGAATCTCATCTATGAGTGAACGCAGGGCTTGCCTGAAAGTGGCCCAAAAAGATGATCCACCTCCGGTGTGTCCGGATGTTTCTAATACTGTGGGTTTAGCGTGGTACCGAGACTATGTACAAGGTTCCACACCAAGGCCAAAACCCATTGCTGCTCAGCCGATACTGAGTATTACTTTAGTGTCGGGTCCAAGGGATGTAATTGTTCAGGACTTGGACACATTCAAAGGCCCTTTGCTCTCGACCAGTACAGCTGGTCTTCAGGACTTTTGCTGCTCTTCTGACCAGGGAACGCTGTCTGCCCTATTGTCTGAGGGTGGGTTACCACGTGGAGAAGTTGATAGAGCCGTAAGAGAACATTACTTCAAAAAGAGGAGCCTGCGGGCCTCTAAGACTCATATTCCTCTTCTGACTGGAAGGACTGGTCTTATGGGAATAAGATGTTGACTGATGATAATAATATTGCCGATGATAGTAATATTGTTGATGATATAGATGTATGCAGTGTAAATAGTGGTTTTAGTCATTATGCTATGTCTGTCACATTTAATGTTTCTACTTCCACCGACACTACCTCACATACCGAGGTTGTTACCACAAAGCCTGTTAGTTCTTATCCATGGTGGAATTATGGGTTACAGCAGTGGTTCCCAATCTGTGCGCCGCAGTGCCCTGGTGCACCGTGGTTTGCCTAGAGGGGCGCCGCGATTATCCTCCCCACCATCCCTCCGATTATCCCTCCCCACCATCTCTCCGATTATCCCTCCCTCCCCACCATCTCTCCTTAATGGCGGCCAGGACCGCAGGGGATTGGCTGCAGTTCAGAGGAAGCCAGGGTGTATGTCTGAGAGAGTGAGAGAGAGTGAGAGAGAGTGAGAGAGAGTGAGAGAGAGTGTGTGTCTGAGAGAGTGAGAGTGTGTGTCTGAGAGAGTGAGAGAAAGTGTGTCTGAGAGAGTGAGAGAGAGTGCGTTTCCGAGAGAGTGAAAGAGAGTGTGTGTCTGAGAGAGTGAATGAGAGAGTGTGTGTCTGAGAGAGTGAGAGAGAGTGTGTGTCTGAGAGAGTGTGTGTCTGAGTGTGTGTGTCTGAGAGTGTGTGTGTCTGAGAGTGTGTGTGTCTGAGAGAGTGTGTGTCTGAGAGAGTGTGTGTCTGAGAGAGTGTGCATCTGAGAGAGTGTGCGTCTGAGAGGTGTGTGTCTGAGAGAGTGAGAGAGAGAGTGTGTGTGTCTGAGAGAGTGAGAGAGTGTGTGTCTGAGAGAGTGAGAGTGTGTCTGAGAGAGTGAGAGAGAGTGTGTGTGTGTCAGAGAGTGAGAGAGTGTGTGTCTGAGAGAGTGAGTGTGTGTCTGAGAGAGTGTGTGTCTGAGAGAGTGTGTGTCTGAGAGTGTGTGTCTGAGAGTGTGTGTCTGAGAGTGTGTGTGTCTAAGAGTGTGTGTGTCTGAGAGAGTGTGTGTCTGAGAGTGTGTGTGTCTGAGAGAGTGTGTGGTCTGGAGAGTGTGTTGTCTAGAGAGTGTGCTCTGAGAGTGTGTGGTCTGAGATAGTGGGTGTCTGAGTGTGTGGTCTGAGAGAGTGTGCGTCTGAGAGAGGGTGTCTCTGAAAGGTGTTTGTCGAGATAGTGAGAGAGAGAGTGTGTTGTCTGATAGAGTGAGAGAGAGTGTGTCTGAGAGAGAGTGTGTCTGAGAGAGTGTGTCTGAGACATTGTCTGAGTCTGAGAGTGTGTCTGAGTGTGTCTGAGTCTGAGTGTGTGTGTCTGAGTCTGAGAGTGTGTGTCTGAGTGAGAGATTTTGTGTCTGAGAGTGTGTGTCTGAGAGCGTGTGTCTGAGAGCGTGTGTCTGAGAGTGTGTGTCTGAGAGTGTGTGTCTGAGAGAGAGTGTGTCTGAGAGAGAGTGTGTCTGAGAGAGAGAGTGTGTCTGAGAGAGTGTGTCTGAGTGTGAGAGAGAGAGTGTGTCTGAAAGAGAGAGTGTGTCTGAGAGAGAGTGTGTCTGAGAGAGTGAGAGAGAGAGTGTGTCTGAGAGAGAGTGTGTCTGAGAGAGAGTGTGAGAGAGAGAGTGTGTGTCTGAGAGAGAGAGCGAGTGTGTGTCTGAGAGAGTGTGTGCCTGAGAGACACCAACTGCGCACTGCAACTGTTACGTATGTATATCCACCTTTGTTTTTACTTTGGGAGCCTTGAAAAAATCCTGATCGCCTTGGGGAGCCTTGAACCGAAAAAGTTTGGGAAGCACTTGGTTACAGGGATATGTACCCTTTATGGACCGCACAAGGTTCTTACTCGAAACCGAGGATATAGTGCATGATCGGTGGGCGGGAGGAGTGTTTAGTCCTAACGCAGCTGCACAAGAGATGCGAAAAGTAGAAGCCGACATTATAGGGGGTCATATACAGCCTACAGGTAATGTTGCTGCAACTTATGTACCTCCAATGCAAGAACCCTTGTACTGGGTATTGCCAAGTAGAGCTGAAGGTCGTCAGCTCACTAAGATTATTCGAGCTGAACGGCATATATTGCAGAAATATCAGAGCTCTCATGGGTTTGAGTATCCATATGTCCCTGAGCCGATAGTGAGGGAAAATGATGCCTATCAGGAACAATAGCTAGTGGAAGCTGTAGAAGCTTATGTACTAGAACACAACAGAAGTACCTTTCATAATATACATGAGAGGATAGCCTATCTCGTACAAGTTTGGAAGGTTGGGCATTCAGTGTATTTGTACAGGGTCGAGTACATCTCGGAAATAAATCCTAAAAGGGTGTTCTTTATTACAGTCACTGATTAGTCAGGAGCGCTAGTGTGAAAGCCTGATCCTGAGCACTATTAGTGAAGGAAGGGTTCTCCATGTTGGAGGAACCTACGTTAAAATTTACAGCCATTTTATATGTGTTTAGTGAATACTCATGACATAGGCTGTTTTTTCCATTGGAAATGGATATCATGCATAGTAATGGACGATCATGTGAAATGTTATTTTGTTTGTTCAGATTTCATCAGAGATGGTACCCGAAAATTTAGGACCCAAGTGGGGTCGTTGGGAATCCACCAGAGGGAAAGTGTAGCAGGGTACCCCCTGACTACTATTCTACCCAATGGGCTGGCAGTAAACCCTGGTATTTACAGGCTTGCCAGTTGTTGGGATGGGGTTTTCCCCTTCACCTTGGGACTGCAGTTGAGTGACAGCAGGAGGTGGTACATCCTGTTTTAGCTGGGACAACGGGGTGCCCGCCTTCTGGCTGTACTTAAGGGCAGGACCACACTAAATTTGGAGGTTGTTCCTTCCCCCTGAGGAAGGCAGGTCACACGTCTGGGAGCCTGAGATTGGGGCCTACCCATGTGCTCTTCCCTACAGGGAGGAGTGAGTGTGAACCCATACCTCTGCCTCCGCTAGGGAGGTGGGGAAGAGCTAGGACGGCTAAGGGTTCCCTTGGCCTGTAGTCACGGTCCAGGGACCATCTCCAGTGGGAGCTGATCTAAGGAGACTGTATCCGGCAGAAGTCTGCTACGTAGCTGTTGTGTTACTGCAAAGTGTGCAGTTATAAACCGTCCCTGTTTGCAATATACCTCCAGCCTGGTGTGTGATCTAACTGGGGGGAGAGGTACAAGTTCTACCGTGGGAGATCATCTCCATATCCCTGGGGCCTACAGCAGATGGAGGCGCTGCACTGCTAAGTATTATGTGCACCACACACCCTGTAATGGCCCCTGTCTGCGATTGGGGGGGGAACACACACCGTTACATATATATATATATAGAATATATATATATATATATATATATATATATATATATATATACTATGTGTGTGTGTGTAATATATCCATTACACTTTATATTCCTTGAATCAATACAGATCTTGATTCCTGATTTAAACAATCTGAGTTGGTTAAACAAAAATCTCTAGAGAGTTAGATAATCCAAAGGAAATTTCATAAAGAGCATTCTTCCTGCATCAATATCCACCCGCCCTCCTTAACCTCTTCTTCCCTCCCTATCCTTCTCTTTCTCCCTCCCTATATTCTCTCTCTCCCTCCCTACCTTTCTCTCTCTTCCGCCTTATTTTCTCTTCCTCCCTATCTTTCTCTCTCCTTTTTTCTCCCTCCCTACCCTTCTTTCTCCCCCTCTCTCTCTCCCCTCTCTCCTTCCCTAAACTTCCTTTTCCATCTTTCTACTTTTCTAACTATCTTTCTCTCTCCCTCCCTAACCTTCTCTCACTCTTTTCCCCTCCCTAACCTTCTATCTCTCCCTCTTTTCCCCTTCCTAACCTTCTCTCTCCTTCCTTAACCTTTTCTCACTCCCTCTTTTCCCCTTCCTAACCTTCTCTCTCCTTCCCTAACCTTCTCTCCCTCTCTCTTTCTTCTTCCCTAACCATCTCTCCCTTTTTCCTTCCCTAACCTTCTCTCTCTCCCTCTTTCTTCTTCCCTAACCTTCTCCCTCTCTCTCCCTCTTTCTCCTTCCCTATCCTTCTTTCTCTCCCTCTTTTTCCTTCCCTATCCTTCTTTCTCTCCCTCTTTCTCCTTCCCTATCCTTCTTTCTCTCCATCTTTCTCCTTCCCTATCCTTCTTTCTCTCCCTCTTTCTCCTTCCCTATCCTTCTCTCTCAATGCACTTGCTTTGTCTTTTGTTCTAAAGTATAAGGAACATTTACATGGATCAATAGGAGTTATAGCGAGGGGCTATATAGAGTGATGAGGAGTTATATAGAGCGGTTATATGGAACAATAGGAGGGGTTATATGGAGTAATTGTAGGAGTTATAGTGAGCGGTTATATGGAGCAATGGGAGTTGTTATAGCGGGTGTTATAAGGAGTTGTTATATGGAGCAATGGGAGGAGCCTCTATCCTATATCCTATTATTACAATATGTCTTGTCAATGGTCTATATCTCAGTTTATTTTATGGGTGTTTACATTCTATATTATAAATGTCCATTGTAGCAAGTCAACATTTTTATCAGTGTAACTGTTTCCTTAGAAAGATTCAATCCCCCTTAAAGTCACTGTTTTACTTCTCTGTATCCTGCTAATAATGAAAGTTTCTCTTTTCTCCGGGAACACTGAATCCCAGCCTATCTGCTCCCGTTTATCTGTCTGACCAATGACAGCCTCATCATTACTTTACAAGCAGAAGACAGAGCAAAGCTAACAATTCACCTGGGGCTTTGAGGACTGACAAACAGTCTGATCACCAGAAGACATTAGATAAAGCTTGTAAAAACTCTCCATGGCTTTTGTGTACTGTGAAAATGTTTAAAAATAATTCTACTTGTAAAATATTTGTATAAAAAGATGTCAGTCTGCTGCATTTAAACATGTCACCATCCTTAGATTACGCTGGTCCAAGAGGGACAGTCCATTTTAGTGTCATCAAACAGTGTCATCGGATCGCCCCCGTCTCTGTAACTTTGTTAGCAAAAGACTAAACATTGCCAGAAATATCACACTAATATGCATTCCTGGGAGGCGGCATTAACATTGAGGCTTTGTGTGCATCACTGGGACACAGAGTGTGTCCCTTAACTGCAGATCATGTGTCACGGGTTCCCAGCAGTGTACAGAACAAAACACCGGATCATATATACATCAGTACTAATAGAGTTATAGCAAAAGGGTGATACTGAACCACAGTGTGTGTGTGTGTCTGTGTGTGTGTGGTGTATATATATATATATATATAGAGAGAGAGAGAGAGAGAGAGAGAGAGAGAGAAGAAAGAGGAGAGAGCGCACGCTCCATAGTATAAAACTGTACATTTATTGAGGGGAAGAGGAAGAGGGGGGGGTAAGAAATGCACTCACAAAGGTACAGAGTAAAAAAGCATTTCGTGATAATAATCACCACCATCCAGTAGCTGCGCTTCGTTCTTGGGGAACCCCCGATCACGAACGGGATAAGCCACAGTCCTAACAGATGTCCAGGGCAGGTGGATAGTGCTGCAACACGTTACAAAGATCATGAAGTGTAGCTCCTTGCTGACAAGCCTCTATGGTGTCGGCGCTTGGATCGGTCTACTCCTGTGCTCCGTGATGACGTAGTGTCTATGCGTCCTACGTGATGACGCTCCCTGACGCGTTTCATCACTCAAGGGTGACTTTCTCAAAGGGAAGTTTTTTGGGGGTTTTTGTCTTTCTTTGTCCATATATATATACATGTAGAGGTATCAGCACCGTGTTAGCCGAGCTTCAATAATCAAAAAATAAATAGATGATACCGTTCTGTGGCTAACGAAATGCTTTTATTTGTGCGAGCTTTCGAGATACACTGATCTCTTCTTCCGGCGATGTTACAATGAATGAAGCAAGCAAAAGGTAAAATAGTAATACTAATATACCTTTGGCTGCTTCATTCATTGTAACATCGCCGGAAGAAGAGATCAGTGTATCTCGAAAGCTCGCACAAATAAAAGCATTTCGTTAGCCACAGAACGGTATCATCTATTTATTTTTTGATTATATATATATATATACACACACATAAAAATACAATGATGCCTGTGTGATGGTAAGGGGTAACCAGGCTCTCAAATAAAGGTTAAGCCAATTTTGGTTACCCCTGATCCGTGTATAAGGGTCTAAGAGAGTTAGCTCTTGGGCCCAGTAACATTGTACTGTTTCCATATACTGTATGCAATAAAAGTGTGTTTTTCCCTTTCCGGGCATGCCAGCAAGCAGGGATTGCTAGGGTATGAGTTTCAATGGGGGTTTTGTGGAGGACCCGTTGTCAGAATGTGCCTAGGAGGTTGGGGTCCGGAGTTGTCGGTTACCCCATAAATATACCCAGGAATCATGCCTTATTCTTGGATACATGTAGGCACATTGTAAGGTTGAGGGGGGACTCTGAGAGTCCAGTATGAGTCTAAGAGAAAGTGTGTGGGGAATAAGTCAGTTAGAAATACAAGTAAAATATCTTTCTTCTTAAACTATACCTTAGTGTATTAAAATATACTTTATTAAATGTAATGTATTTTTACATTCGGAACTTATGTCCAAACAGGCAGCCCGGGCTAACCCATAGGAACCGGTAAGTCTGCTGGACATCGGTGTTCAAAGCAATCAGAGGATGCCAGAGGTGAGACTAACATTTGGTCAGCCGGGAAAGGCGGAGTACCAGGTCTGGAGATCAATGGCAGTCGTCCGGGCTGCCACTTGCTCTGCCTGACCTGGTGGAGCCTGACCCAGTGGGTGGCATTGAGATAACCAAGGACGGAGGGGGCAAGCTTGCGCATGTCCCTTGGCTATTTCAGATTTCCCGCTGACCCGGATTTTCTAGGCTGCTTGGCTCTGATTGGTTGCTTGGGAATTTTCCCACGCGATGATTGGCAGCTGAGTTTTGTGAATGAAGCTCAGAATACTATAAAGATCTGTTAGCCAATCAGATTGTAGTTCTCCGGTAGTAAGAGCGTGGGCGGGCCTTTCACAGTTGGCTCTGCACGAATAGCAGAATAACCGGCTTCAATTTCAAGCCTGAAAAGCCTGCCTGCCAGAGTCTAAGTCCCGACTTTTGCGTCCAAGTTCTCAAAATCGAACGTAGCGGACACGGCTGGGATTTTATGCCGATTTGAGTTCCAGAGGATTTGTGGTAGCTCGCGGTCAGGAGGGACCAAGTTCTCAGAAGAGAACGTAGCGGTGGTGTGTGGAACTTTATGTCGATTTGGGTTCCAGGAGATTCTGGGCTAAGTCCCGGTCAGGGTAAAACTCTTCTATAGCGTTCCCTGCACCTAGGAAAGTCTGGTTTTCGACCCCAATCCCAAAGTAAGTGTGTCTTTTTGTATGTATTTTGTGTATCATTGTGCGTAAGCGAATTTGTGCGAATAAACGTCAATTTCATTACCTTGTTTTGCTCAATGATGATCCTGGTAAAAAGGTGTAAATAACCTGGTCTCCAGTGACAGCCTGATGCACTCCAAAAGCAAAATATGGTATATAAGGGCTAATATTGGGTGCCAGCAGAAAGACTGGGATCCCAAACCAGTCCAAAACAATATAGAAAAGAGAAAAATCTGCAGCACTCACCAAGATGATGTTGTCAAAAAAGGTATTTATTCACACCATGTGAATTAACCGAACACAGCAGTTTGCGCAATTTTTCGGACCACTATGGGTCCTTTATCAAGCTCTTGATATATATTTACAGTATATTTCAGGGCTAATAGGGTTGTAGCAGAGTGGGTCTGTAACACTGATTATGTGTGTACTTATTTGCATGTATGTGTGTGTATCTATATGTTAGTGTTTGTACAGTATGTGTACCTATTAGTGTGTATCTATGTGTGTGCTAAAGTTGTGTATCTGTGCTTGTCTGTGTCTGTGTGGGCTGAGGTTGTGTGTGTGTGTGTGTGTGTGTGTGTGTGTGTGTGTGTGTGTGACTCTGTGCGTGTGTGTGTGTGTGTGTGTGTGTGTGTGTGTGTGTGTGTGTGTGTGTCTGTGCGTGTCTGTGCATGTGTGTGAGTGTGAGTGTGTGTGCTGAAGTTATCTTTCTGTATGTCTGCTGCGGTTGTATATCTGTGACTGTGTATGTGCACTTACATGTTTTGTGTGTGTGGATGTGCTGAGGTTGTATATCTGTGTGCGTGTGCGTGTGCAGAGGTTGTGTGCGGGTCTTTATCCAGTAATAAATAATTGAGACTTTTTGGTCAATACATTTTCACTCTTTAAATTAAGAAAAATGCAGAATTCCAGCTGATAATAAAGATACATACAGATCCACAGAGAGTGACAGAGAGCTACAGAGCATTGCTCCACTAACTATCTAACTCTTACCCCGCTGGAGACCAGCAGAGCGCCCCCCCATTAACCCCCTCCTCTGCTGGAGACCTGAGAGTATTGCTCCATTAGCTCCTTTGCTGAAAGAGATCTTCAGAGCATTATTCCATTGACCCCTTCTCTGCCAGATGCCTGGAAAAATATGCTTCATTAATTACATCAGTTCCTCTCATGGACTCTCTCTCTACCCATGTCTCCTACTCTCTCCTGAACTCCCTCCCCCAATTGTTCACCCTGTTTCTCCACCTTTTCTTGTCTCTCACATCTCTCCCCCTCCCCATGTCTGTCGCTCTCTCCCTTCCCAACACTCTCCCCCTCTCCTCATGTGCCTCCCCCTCTTCTCACCACTCCACACATTTCTCCTCCCATTTCCCCCCCCCCCCCACATTCCCCACCCCCTAATAACAGATACAGGATGCCGGCATTGCATGTATTACAATATAATCCTCTTCGCACCGCTGCCTGCTTCCACAACCTTATACATTTCTGGGGTCAGTCTTTTCCTATGGGACCCGCCACAATGCCAAAGGCGGGGATAGTACTGGATGCAATACATCTGTCTGTCCCTGTTATAGAAACCCTGCTACAGTCTTGGACATGGTGAGTTTCTCCCTCATTAACCCATTTGGTGCCCTCCACTTCAAGATGGGGGTTCAGATGCCTCAGGTTTTGGGGTTCAGCCCCCCCTCTCCCTGTTTCAGATATGGGGAGGGGGACACCTTGTTCATCAGGGGTTCTTAAAAAGGGGTAGTGAGGAAGAGGAGGGTGATCATGATGATGAAGTAGGGAGTGCAGGCTCGAAGACTGGGTATCCCGGAACTCTCTCCATATGTCCTCAGGTTGGGAGTCAGGTCTGTGTTGAGCTGTGTCTGCAAAGGATGACAAACTTGTGACGTGTGTGACACTGACCAGTGGGTCACACTGCTTGCAGAGAATGTGTGACACAAGAGACCGCAAGTCCACACAGGATGACACTGCAGAGTGTGTGTGTTGCAGTCTGGAGTGTGGGTGAGAATGTCCAGAGTGAGTGTGACAGCCCACATTGTTTGACACTATCCACTGTGTGTCTGTGACTGTCTGGGGTTTGTGTGACAGTACACAGAGTGCGCAAGTCCCTAGTGAGTGTGTGCGAGTCCCCAGAGAGTATGTGTGTGTGTCCAGTGAGTGTGTGTATATGAGTCTCCAGAGTGTGTGTGTGTGTGAGTCCCCAATGTGGGACACAGCCTGTGTCAGACCTTGTCTCTTCTCTTCACGCCCTCATGTGAACCCCCCATAATAATGAGTAAAGATACCTCTGAGAAGCAGATACTGAGCTCTGATGAGCTGTTCCTCTTCAATTCCTAGGGCCAAAAATAACAGAGAACAACATTATCCCCTAACCTCTCCCCAGTGTAGGACCAGTGACCCTTAACCTCTCTTCAGTCTGTAGGAACAGAGACCCCTTAACATCTCCCCAGTCTATAGGACCACTGACCCCCTTAACCTCTCCCTAGTCTGTGGGACCAGTGACCCCATAACCTCTCCCCAGTCCTGTGGTGTGTGTTTGGTGGGCGGTAGCAGTGGGTGGAGCTTTCAGTCATTGGGTGAGATCTCACCTGTAGGGTGGCGCAAGTGGCTATAGGACTACCCTCATGTAGGGTATTACTGTCGCTCAGATTATCTGGGAGTTGGGGTCTCTTCTCCGCTCTGTAGGAGGGGTTGGTGGTACGAGCGGGCACGTTTTGCGTGTGCACACGATCTGCACCGTTCCCGAAAGCATTAATAGCGTTTTCTGCAAGGAAGATGTGGAGGTCAAGGGGTTAAAGAGAGTGGCCATAAAAAAGGTATATTTGGTAAACCTGGCAATGTTGTTTATGTGATGTCTTATTCTTTTCTCAATATATGTTTCAGTCAACAATTTTCAAACATGATATATTATTGCATTACACAATTTTGTATTGCAAGCAAATATCGAACAATGTAACAAGTTGCTGGTTTAATGTATAAATTTTATGAATGTGAACATTATCATGAAAAATAAAAAAGCAGTTGAAAAAAAAAAAAGAGATGACATGCAGCAGATTTTCCTATAACCGAGAGTATTTGTCCCTATAAGGTAATCCCACGTTTCCCCTATAAGTGTTCCTGTCCCTGTTTCCCCTATAAAAAGTGCGTGTTCCTATACCCCAAGATTCCCCTATAAGCAATGTGTGTCCCTGTATACCATGATTCCCCTATAAACACTGCCTGTCTCTATCCCTTACTCACTCAGGTAGCGGCTGTGAGTACCCTGTATTAGGTGTCCCCTATAAAGAGTGTGTACCCCTGTGTCTCTCCCCTATACTCACTGCCCCCTCTCCCCATGTCTCCCTCACTCACTCAGGCAGCGGTTGTGAGTGAACTCTCTCAGGTAAGTCTCACACTCAGTCTCCAGGTCTCCACTCCCTTTACACGAGCACCATGGACCCACAGACAGAGAATGGGGGTCTGAGTCCAGGAAATTCAGAGCCACATCGAAGCCTGCGGGGGGGGGGCGACAGGTTAATAACAGCAGGGGATGGGGGGTTATTAACCAGCTGTGGAGGAGGGGGCACATTAATTTCCAAATGGTAGATCAACGCAGGGGAGGGGCAGATGAATAACCCAGGGGGCACATTAATAACACCAGAGGGGCATATTATTAACTGCATGGGCAGGTGGGGGGGGGGGGGGGGGGCAAATTAATATCACCTCAGGGAGAAGGGGGGGGGGCAAAATAAATTCCAAGGGACAGGAGAATTATCCCTAGACACTTACCGAGCAGCCCCGCATATGCCCTCAGGCAGACGGGGTAATTATCTCGCACACAGCCGCTGACAGACTCCAGAGTCGAAGCCTGGCAGCTAGTGATAAAGTCTGCTAACCTAGACCTGCACAGGAGAGAGTGAGTGTCAGTGCATGGAGTACCAGAGGGCTGTGTGTCCATACAGTATTTGTGTCCATATGTGTGTCTGTTTGTGTGTCCATGCTTCTGTATCTGTGTTTGTCAGTCCACCCCTTTGCTTCTCTCTCCCCCTCTCACCCCTTTGCTTCTCTCTCCTGTTTCACTCTCTCTTACTCTGTTTCTCTCTCCCTCTCTCTGTGAGTTTCACTCTCATTTGTTTCTTTATCTCTTTTGTTTTCTGTTTCATTGTCTCTTTTCCTCTCTAGCTCTGTTTCTCTGTCTCGCTCTTTCTCTCTCCTTCTTCCCCATGTCTCTCTTTCTCTCCCACCCTGTCTCTCTAATTTTGTCTCTCCTATGTTTCTGTCTCCCCGTCTCTTTTTTGTCACACTGTCTCTCTCTTTCATTCTCTCTCTCTCTCTATCTCTCTCTCTCTCTTTGTGTCTCCCAGTCTCTGTTGTTCTCTCAACCCCTTGCTCTCTCTCTCTCCCCCTGCTCTCTTTCTGCCTCTCCTGTTCACTCTTTCTCCCCTCTGTCTCTCTCCCTCTCGCTTTCCCCCTCTGTTTCACTCTCTCCCGTTCTCAGTTTTCAGAACTCGTACACTGGTCAGCTCCTGCCTCACCACGGTCAGAGAGGTTCTCACTGCGCAGGAAGGAGAGAAGGTGAGAGAGCAAGGAAGTTAGAAAAGAAAGAAGGAAGAGAGGGAGTGGGGGGGGGGTGAAAAGGCAAAGAGGAGAGAGAGTACGAGATGAAAAATAGAATAAAAGGACTACGTGCAGAAAAAGTGGAGGAGAGGCAAGAGAGAAAATTAAAAACGAGAGAGGGATATGAAGGGAAGAGACAAGGAAAGAGTGGAGAGGGGAAGGACTGAAGAAAGGAAAGGTTATAAAGAAGGGAAAAGATAAAGGGGTGAAAACAAAATGGAGCGCATGAGAAGAAAGAATAGTGAAAGAGGGAGCGGTAAAGAAAAGAGAAAAAGGACGAACAAAGAGAGGTGAGAAAGCTGATTTCACAACACGGACTCCTCTCTCTCCGACTGATTCCCTCGCTCTTTCTCCTCTTCCCGTTTTTCTGTTTCAGTTTGCTCCTTCTTCCTGTCTATCTCTCTGGTTATTGCTGCCTCTTTGCCCCTTGTAGCTCTCATGCTGTGGGGGTTAGTGTGATAGAATGTGAGGTAGCAGAGAGTGTGTCTTACATGTGCAGATGTGAGTTACAGGTGTGTGTTATTTGCAGAGGGTGTGAGTTACATGCACCCTAAGTCCTCCTATTGTACACACAGAATATGATACATCCCATTATAATCCGTGAATCATGTAACTCCTTTCCAACTCCTCCTATAGTACACACAGAATATGGTATGACTCATCTCATTATCGTAATGATGCTCGTCTCAAGCAGGAAACAGACCCGCAGGGTTGATGTAGGAAGGTGAAAGAGCCGACCTGAGCCGAGGGACAAAGTCCTGATAGAGTAGTGAGTCGTAAGCCGAAGGTCAGGGCTGGCAGCAGAGTTGCGTAGTCTGTGTAGAAGCAGAGGTCGAGGCAGACTGAAATCAAAGGTTAGTTGAGGTACTTGCAGAGGTCGGGGCGGGCTGAAGAGAAGTGTAGTCAAGGTACGTGAGCCGGGTCTGGTAACGTGAGAGACAGTAGGTATAAACGCGTTGCAAGAACACAGCAAGAAACTAGAACTTTGCTCAGCAACTTCCTGCTAACTGGGCTGTCATTTTAAAGGAAGTTGTCAGGAGCATAAATAAACGATCCAGCCACACAAGGCGAGCAAGAGCAAATTCCCGAACCAGAATTTGAAAACCCGGAAAGGATTTTGCCATACCTCATAGTACACCTCCCTCCAGAATCGATCTCCGGACGATTTAACCCGCGCTTGTCGGGGAACCTCCGATGGAAACCTCGGATCAAGGAGGAAGCGTGGACATCACTAGCCTTCACACAAGAATTCTCCCCTGGACCGTATCCCCTCCAAGATACAAGGTACTGGAAACTTCCTCAAGATGTACGGGAAACCAGAATCCGACGAGTTACATACTCCACTTGGCCATCTACCAGAACCGGGCTTGGGAGGGAGGGAGCAGAAGAGGAGTTGTTGCAGACCATCGCCTTTAGGAGAGACACATGGAAGACCGGAGGAATTTTTATGGTATCTTGCAGCTCCAATTTAAACACGACTGGATTTACTTGTTTCTCAATCTTGTAGGGACCTATAAACTTGGGCCCGACCTTGAGGGAAGGAATTTTCAGACGGATGTTCCTGGTAGATAGCCATATGTGATCTCCAACCTGGAACTGCGGAGCTGGCCGCCGCCTCTTAAACGCGTGATCCTTCTGCTGAAGGGAGGCTTTAGTTACGTTGGCATGAATCCTCTTCCAGAGAGACTGTAGCTCCTGGACCTTGTCATCTGCCACAGGAACTCCAGATAGAGAGATGCCCGATGAAGTGGTAACCCCTCGGCTTGCTTCTTGTTGAAAACATCCCCAAAATCCTGGTATGTGAGGGGAAGACCATTGGGGAGAGATACAGATGCCAGCGGTGAGTCAGAACTGGGATGAGGTGTAGACAAGTAAGTCTCATGACATCGCTAGCCCCAGGTGGTCGCTTGCCCTGTTAACCAGTCAACTGTAGGGTTGTGGGCACGTAACCAAGGGAGACCTAACACTATAGGTGCTGAAGTTGCATTGATTACCATGAAAGGGAGTAGCTCCTTATGTAGAACTCCGATGTTCATTACCAGGGGAAGGACTCCTGGGTGATGGTACCGGGTCCTAAGGGTCTTCCATCGATCGCTGCAACCTCTAACGGAATCCCCAAAGAGCAAAGGGGAATTGCGTGCTTTTTGGCGGACAAAAGATCGAGGAAGTTACCCGCTGCTCCGGAATCCATGAAGGCCTGAGTAGAGACTGAGGCCGAACCCCATGAAAGGGAAACCGGCAGAAGAATCCGGGAAGGCACTGAAGTAGGAAGGATGGTAGCGATGTCCAGCGAATCCTCTTCCAACTTCACAGGACACCGCGTTTTCCCGGCCCGCAACAATCGAGCAGTCACTGATCCGGTGGTCCTGGGACCCACAATAAAGGCACCAGCCCAAGGTACACCTCCTACGTCTCTCCTATTATGACAGTGTGTTAGTACCCAGCTACATAGCCTTGTCATCTGGAGGGGGCGGAGAAACAAAGTTTGTGGCCAACCGAGTACTGAAAGAACTGACCTGAGCCAAGGGACAAAGTCCTGATAGAGTAGTGAGTCATATGCCGAAGGTCAGGACAGGCAGAAGAGTTGCATAGCCGGTGTAGATGCAGAGGTCGAGCCAGGCTGAAATCAAAGGTTAGTCAAACTAATTGCAATGGTCGGGCAGGATGAAGACAAGGGTAATCGAGGTACGTGAGCCGGGTCTGGTAACGTGAGAGGCAATAGGCATAAATGCGTTGCATGAACACAGCAAGAAACTGGAACTTTGCTCTGCAACTTCCTACTAACAGGGCTGTCCTTTTAAAGGAAGCTGCCAGGAGAAAAAATGGATGATCCAGCCACAGAGGGTGAGCAAGAGCAAAATCCCGAACCGGAATGTGAAAATTCAGAAAGGAATTTGCCAAACCTCATAATTATAATCTGTGCATTATGTAACTCCTCCCTAACTCCTCCTATTGTACTCACCGAATATGTTACATCTCATTATAATCTGTGCATCATTTAAAGCCTCCCTAACAACTCCTATTGTACACAAAGAACATGATACATCCCATTATAATCTGTGCATCATGTAACTCCTCCCTAACTACTCCTATTGTACACAGAGAACATGATACATCCCATTATAATCTGTGCATCATGTAACTCCTCCCTAACTCCTCCTGCACACACACCAAATATGTTACAACCCATTATAATCTGAGCATCATGTGTAGCATAGCCTCCCGGCTGCTACTTATTTTCTTGGGCCCTACCAGTGTTAGTCATGTTAGGTGCAAGCATGGGTTAATTTCTTCAGAAAGGCCTTGTGTGCTTTTGAAGCCTTAGATGCATTTGATGTATCCAATGGCGGGCCTGGCAACAGCCAGAAAGTGTCAGCCTGAGGGGTGGATACTGGTTGGGTCACATGCTGGATGTGATGGTCTGTCAGTATCCAGACCTGCCCTGCTATAGGGCAGGGTTACAAGCAAAACCCAAGGGTATAAATACTGGCACTTTCCCAAAAGTGGGTGTGTGTCTTTCCTCTCTCTGTGGAGTGAACAACAACTTTGCTGGTCTCACAAGGAAACTCAAGAGGAGCACCATGCAGGAGGAAACTTGGATGGGCCTCAAGCCTTGAAGTGACCTTCTTAGGGGAAGCAAGAGATGTACCTAAGATCTTAACCATTGCAATAAATACCATGGAACCATAAGCAAGTGTGATTCAGTCTTGGGTTAAAGAAAAGTCAGTCTGGGCCATGCTACTTCTATCCAGAGGATCCAAGCTGACTGGAGGAGCTGCAACCTGTGAACCTGTCCTGATGATTCCCCACACCACCGCGGAAGTGCTCAGCACTCCTGTTACCTCACAGGTACGCACCACACAACAGTACAAATGGAGTAGCAGACCTAATCTCACTTAGGGTGGGGATAAAGGGGCTACATGTGGAGGCGCTGCTGAGATACTGAGATTATGCTCACAGGACAAAAAAAATTGCAGCAGCAGGACTTATCGACTTATTGTGTTTGTGCATCACAGACTGTACTTCCCCTACTATTAAAAGAATAGGGAGCAGTTCCCTGAAGCTTCACCAGGGAGCCTGCTACCCATCCACTGAGAAAGAATGGAAGGGGGAAATCTCTCCTTGAGGCTTCACCAGGGAGGGGGTTACCCAGACTCTTGCCTAAAGAAAATGTTTGGGGTGTACTCTGGGCTTCGTGCCAGGGTGTGGATACCCTGCATATCAGAATGGAAGGAATAAAGTTGAGGCGTACCCTGGGCTCTGTCTCAGGGAGCGTGGATACCCTTCGGCAAAATAAATAAATGGAGACAGAGCCCCTGAGGCTTCACCAGGGACCCCTGTGCACCCTCTCATTGGAATAAAGATGAACCGAATAGTGGGGTGTTCCCTGATGCTTATCCATGGCGCGTGGTACCCACAAATTCAGAAGAAAAGGGGACAGGGCCTCTGAGGCTTCACCAAAGTACTGATGAAGTAAAAGTGAGGCGTTTCCTGATGCTTCCCCAGGGTGCGTAGTACTCATGTAATCAGCAGAAAAATGTACAATGTACTGTCTAGCACTCTAAAATGGTGGTTCCCGCTCCAACAGGGAAGCTGCATGTTCTTTTGCAAAAGTTGCCGGCAGTTGCAAGCTTTTGCTGGAATACAGTTTGCAGAAATCAGCGCGAAATGCTGAGGCCGCGCCTACTTCTTGCTCTGGTATTGGACTATCAGGTTCACCTGGGGGAGGAGCTAGGCGTGCCCCACGGAGCAAATAAAATGTGAGGAACCAGATTGCACGTGTACTTCAACAGCTACAGACGTGCATACAGAGCTGCCTTACCTTCTTCAAAATGGGAGCAACCCTAGAGGATCTGGACAATGCTTACTGCTTACCTGGCGGAGTAATGGTGGTAACCTATGAGGACGGAACGTACCAGATGCTGGGGGTATGTGCACTATGTGAGGCCACGGGAGAAAAGCTGCAGCTATCGGCCCAGTGCGCTACATGTAAGATGCCCTACTTCCAGAAATGTCCCCGGCAACCCTCAGGTGATGTCTTTCCTGTTAGCGCTGGAGAACCAAAAGGAGGAAACACCGCTCTATTGTCCAGTACCCAGTGTTCCACTGCTACCTATCCCGCCAGTTGCTCCAGGAGGGAGAAATCTGGGGAAGTGATCATGCAGGGATGACGTCATAGCGACGCCGGCTGTACTGCTGCAGTGTCAAACTCATAGGAGTTTGTTCACGTCCTGTAGATTAGCTTTAAACTTTGATGTGGGCCACAGATGTGGATCCCACTAGCTAGAAACTAGGCATATCAGAGTTTCTGCTGGCACTGGCTAGCCATAAGTATATATACACAGTAGGGTTGCGATTACATCTCTCCCCCCCCCCCTGGAAGGAGCTGCTAAAAGTGTGAGTTCTGGCTATTAGTCTGGAGTACCCTCATGAGGTCTACAACGGGGTATACTTACCTGCACCCACCTCCTAGCAGCGCTCCCATTGATTTGTCATCAGGGGGGTCCTTTCCCTATCTGGGTCTGCATTTGGCTCCCTGTGTATGCAGCAGTGTTATGTACCTCACTGCAGCCTTGTAACACAGAGTTGCACTACTAATGCACTATTAATGCTCCCAGTGCCTGTGTATTACAACACCTGTGTAGAGTGCACACTAGTTGTTTCCCCCACAGGGTCATATACATTGTGCATTCACTACATTCTCAAACTAGTGTTGTGAGAATCCACAGTTTCTCTTATCTACAGTGCATCACACGAGTTATGACACTACCTGGTCATCCAGAGTGAATGCACATCAGAACTGCACAGTACACTCTTTAGGTTTTAAATATATTTGTTATGTTTGCATTTTTCAATAAATAAAAGTTTATTATTTTGATTAGTAGGGTTGAGTGCATCACATAGGGTTCTCTCCTCTCTCCTCCTATACGCTAAGTTTCACCCTGATAGCACCTCCCTAGAAAGTCTATTTTGAGCTGAGCAGGATTCTCCCCTCCCCACCCCTTCCCCCACTGACTGAAGTGATCATGCTGCCAGAAAGTCCGTCGATCAGACCCAGTGCATCTCAGAGGTCCCTGCCCAAGCCTCCCATGTACCCCATTTGGACGTCGCCCTACCAGTTCCAGTGATCGACACCTGGTCACCCATGGAGTTCCGGAGCTTCGATCCGCACTGGGACCACGCACAGGATGCTGCGGACCTGTATCTGCGTCGCCGGACGGAGATGCGCGAAGCCTGCAGTTGAGCTGCCAACTATGTGAAAGCTGCTGAACAATATTACGATTTACTGGGAAGGCTGGAGATATTTCCCCTGGAAGTGCCGGTTGGCACACCCCAGATGACCTCAAAGCAACGACGATCACCGCTCCACCACAGGGAGAAGAGAAGATCGCAAAGCCGTCCGACCGGATGGGCTTACCAGCTGCTGCTATCTCCCCGGTGAGTGCTAAGTCCTCTGACTTATTTTCCCTGCAGTACCAGAGGAGAAAAGAAGAACGGAACTCCCGTGATGCTGTAGCCATGTCGCTGTGGCAGGATATACTATTTCTAAGGGCTGTGGCATGGAGAGCCTTGCCGGGACTGTGGACACTCTCATGGCTCAGCCTCGGGAGATCTCACTAGTCTCTCGCTCCCAGGACTATAATGCGCCCGTTCCGCCCCACCTTGCTAGCGTCACCCCTGCTGATTTCCATTTACCTATTACTGAGGTAGTTCTAAGTACCACACACACTAGATCTAGTTGAGGATGGATATTTGTAAGGGTATTGTTGTATTGAAGTGTATTAATGTATGCACATGTTAATGTATTTTTTGTTTAGGTTAATTCACGGTTGTTTTACAGTATGGGATGTTACGCCTACTGTAGTCCAAGCGCGTCGTTGGAATTTGACCAGGGGGAGAATGTAGCATAGCCTCCCGGACGCAACTTATTTTCCTGGGCCCTACCAGTGTAAGTCCTGTTAGGTGCAGGCAGTGGATGGGTTCATTTCTTCAGAAAGGCCTTGTGTGCTTTTGCAGCCTTAGATGCATTTGATGTATCCAAGGGCGGGCCTGGCAACAACCAGAAAGTTTCAGCCTGAGGGGTGGATACTGGTTGGGTCACATGCTGGATGTGATGGCCTGTCAGTATCCAGACCTGCCCTGTTATAGGGCAGGGTTACAAGCAAAACTCAAGGTTATAAATACTGACACTTTCCCAAAAGTAGGTTTGTCTCTTTCCTCCATCTGTGGAGTGAACAACAACTTCCCTGGTCTCACAAGGAGACTCAGGAGGAGCACCATGCATGAGGGAACTTGGTTGGGCCTCAAGCCTTGAAATTACCTTCTTAGGGGAAGCAAGAGATGTACCTGCAATAAGATCTTAACCAATGCAATAAAGACCATAGAACCATCAGCAAGTGGGATTCACTGTCTTGGGTTAAAGAAAAGTGTCAGTCTGGGCCATCCTTCTATCCAGAGGATCCAAGCTGACTGGAGACGCTGCAACCAATGAACAAAGTACCCTGTGAACCTGTCCTGATGATTCCCCACACCACTGCGGAAGTGCTCAGCCATCCTGTTACCTCTCAGGTATGCACCACACCACAGTACAAATGGAGTAGCAGACCTAATCTCATTTAGGGTGGGGGTAAAGGGGCTACACATGTAACTTCTCCTATTGTACACACAGAATATGATACATCCCATTATAATCTGTGCATCATGTAACTCCTCCCTAATTCCTCCTATCGTACACACAGAATATGATACATCTCATTATAATCTGTGCATCATGTAACTCCTCCCTAACTCCATCTACAGTATTGTACACAGAGAATATGATCCATCCCATTATAATATGTGCATCACGTAACTACTCCCTAACCCTACTGACATGCTTTGATACATATGGACAGGATAAAAATGCCCTTTCGAGGCTATTAGCAGAGGGTACAGTGCTAGCAAAGGGTCCTATTACCTGCACACTGGGTCCTGCCTGCAGCTCCCCCACAACTCCATGCAGTTGGGCGTCTCCGGGCGTTGGAAGGAGCAGTCGGGCACTGCAGTCTGACGGCGTCGCTCTCCACAAGCCACATCACGGCAGGGACAGAAGAGCAGGGGGTAGGAGAGGTCGCTGGACACGCGCTCCATGAAGATGCGCAGAGCTTTGTGACACTTGCGGCGGCTGCAGCTCCCGGCTCCCTCCATCATGTTGCACGTGGAGATGTATCCCGAGCGCAAACGCTTGCAGCTGTCATTCAGGTTACAAGACTTTGCTGCGTCAAGGCAGGCGTTCTGCTTCGAGGGGGGAGGATCTGCACCTGTGGAGCACAGCATATAGAGAACTATCTCACAGAGAACAAGCTATCGCTCACAGAGAAAACACTGCACTATCGCTCACACAAAGACTGATCTATCTTTCACACAGAGCAAACATACATAGATATATACAAATACACACACATTGGTGGAGTTGGAAGCCATGGGGATGCGTTTCCTGGAACGTAGATATGATCTGATTGAAATTCGGGACCGTATTTCCAAAATCAGTCAATTGAGTCACACGAATGCTCTCATTTATACAACTCAAGATCAAAAATGAGACTCGCTTGGCTGTTATCAGTACATGAACCTCAGCTTCTGCTATCATCAAAAAAGCTGAACCTATGAATTTTTACTTTCTTCCATCGGATCCCACGTTGACTTTTCAGACTTCAGTTCGTCCAATGATGTGCTACCAGAAGGGCCACACCCCATGTGATTTACTGGTAGATACTGATCTTGTTGACTGTTCCCTGAAGCAGAATACTTACAGTACTACACCTGGATGTTTATATATGCAGATAGGTGGTGATGGTGGTGATGGTGGTGGTGGTGGTGATGGTGGTGGTGGTGATGATGGTGGTGGTGATGATGATGATGGTGGTGGTGATGGTGATGGTGGTGATGATGATGGTGGTGGTGATGGTGGTGGTGATTGTGGTGGTGATGATGATGGTGGTGGTGGTGGTGATGGTGGTGGTGATGATGATGGTGGTGATGGTGGTGGTGGTGATGGTGATGGTGGTGGTGGTGATGATGATGGTGGTGGTGGTGGTGGTGGTGGTGGGAGAGAGAGAGAGAGAGAGAGAGAGAGAGAGAGAGAGAGAGGTTGTGTGAGAGGGATATGAGTGATAGGGATGTGTGCGAGAGAGTGAGAGACTTGAGAGGAGAAATGGGTCGAGTTTAGAGAAGGGTGTTAGAGCAGAGACAGGATAGAGAGGGATGCGAGAGGAGGGATGTGAGAGGGAGGATGTAGCAGAGAGAAACAGGGCTGTAAGTGAGAAGGGAAAGGGGTGTGACAGCAGAGATAGAAAAGTATGAGAGAAGATATAGAACAGGGAGAGTGTACAGAAGCAGAGAGGCAAGCGATGGGTCGAGTTGACAGAGTAGTGTTGACGTTGAGAAAGAAGAGAGGAGTGTGGAGAGAGAGAGATATGAAGAGAGAAGTGTAAGAGCAGAGTGATAAAGAGAGAAGTGTGAGAGCAGAGAGAGATAAAGAGAGAAGTGTGAGAGCAGAGAGAGATAAAGAGAGAAGTGTGAGAGCAGAGAGAGATAAAGAGAGAAGTGTGAGAGCAGAGAGAAATAAAGAGAGAAGTGTGAGATCAGGGAGAAATAAATAGGGAAGTGTGAGAGCAGAGAGATAAAGAGAAAAGTGTGAGAGCAGAGAGATAAAGAGAGAAGTGTGCGAGCAGAAAAACAAGACGAGCAGAGAGAGATGAACAGCAGTGAGAGAGCAGAGAGATGAACAGCAGTGAGAGAGCAGAGAGATGAAGAGAGAAGCGTTAGAGCAAGAGAGAGATGAAAAGAGGAGTGTGAGATCAGAGAGAGTGGAGGAGAGGAGTGTGAGCCGAGAGAGGAGGAACGGAGTGTGAGAGCAGAGAGAGAGAGAAAGAGATGAAGAGAGGAGTGTGAAAGCAAAGGAAGAGAGGAGGAAATGAGTATAAGTGTGAGAGGAGATAGAGAGAGAAATGAAGAGAGAATTGTGATGCAGAGAAAGAGAGGAGTGAGAGTAGAGAGAGTGAGAGAGATGAAGAGAGGAGTGTGAGAGAGATGAAGAGAGGAGTGCGTGAGCAGAGAGAACTGCAAGGGATGAGGAGAGACGGGAGCTATGAGGGCATAGAGAGAAGCTGACACAGAACTCTTCTGATCCCTCTCTGCTGAGCACAGTACCTCCCCCACTAAATAGAGACTAATGAGGGGGAAGAGAGATACACAGGGGGGTCTTCTGAGCACGTGTGAGGGGCCACAGGCACCCCATGGGCCACATGATTTGCGTGACACAAGCCGGCCATGTGTGTGTACATTTACAGAGGGAATCCCACAATCTTCTCATCTCTGTACAAAAGAATGCTCTAAATGCGTACAATCAAATGTGCAGTGTGTGTGTGTGTGTGGTGTGTGTGTGTGTGTGTGTGTGTGTGTGTGTGTGTTGTGTGTGTGTGTGTGTGTGTGGGTTGGTGTGTGTGTGTGTGTGTGTGTGGTGTGTGTGTGTGTGTGTTGTGTGTGTGTGTGTGTGTGTGTGTGTGTCTGTGTTTGTGTGTGTCTGTGTGTGTGTTTATATATATGTATATGCATGTGTATACATAGTAAATATATTATCAACTGAATTAGGATATGCATGCGCTGAGAAGCGTGAGAGAGTAATATTTGCAGGTTTTTCAGTTGTACAGTAATCAGGTGAATACTTGCTGCATAGCACATGATAGAGCAGCACTCCAAATGCACTGAAGGTGTGATCTATTGTACTGATGTCTCCATCCCAGCATATGGACATTTATTTTTTTAAGGTGTATATAATATATGTGTGCATGTGTGCGTGTGTGCGTGTGTGCGTGTGTGCGTGTGTGCGTGTGTGCGTGTGTGTGTGTGTGCGCGCGCGCGTGTGTGTGTGTGTGCGCGCGCGACAAAGAAGCAGGCACTCCATAATGCTTAACAGTCTAATTTTATTTTGATGTTTCAGCTCCCAGTGGAGCTTTTCTCAAGAGAAAGGCTCTACTGGGAGCTGAAACGTCAAAATAAAATGAGATTGTTAAGCATTATTGAGTGCCTGCTTCTTAGTCCTGTGTTTGATACGCAACTGTATGTAGGAAATCCTGGCAACCAACCGATAGACTTTTATATATATATATTATATATTATATATATATATATAAATAATATATACTATTACACACACAACACAAACACACACACACACACACAAACACACACACACACACACACACCAAATATTGCGATCCCCACCAAAATAGCAATCACCCAGCAGCACTCAGAAATAAATTATTCAAATAAGTGAATTAAAACACAAAAATGGCACACAAACTCCAACGTTTCGGTCCTAGCAAGAGAGAGGAAGGTCCTCTTGCTGGGACCGAAATGTTGGAGTTGGTGTGCCATATTTGTGTTTTAATACACTTATTTTAATAATGTATTTCTGAGTGCTGCTTGGTGAGCGCTATTTTGGTGGGATCGCAATATTGTACATACTATGTGTATGGAGCGAGCACCATGTATATCTATATACAGTTAGGTCCGTAAATGATGGGACATTGACACAATTTTCATAATTTTGGCTCTGTACGCCACCACAATGGATTTGAAATGAAACAACCGAGATGCAATAGAAGTGCAGACTTTCAGTTTAATTCAAGGGGTTGAACAAAAATATCGTAAGAAACGTTTAGGAATTGCATCCATTTTCATACGGTGTCTCCTTATTTCAGGGGCTCAAATGTAATTGGACAAATTAACACAATCATAAATAAAATGTTCATTTTTAATACTTTGTCGAGAATCCTTTGCAGGCAATGACTGCTTGAAGTCTGGAACGCATGGACATCACCAAATGCTGAGTTTCCTCCTTTGTGATGCATTGCCAGGCCTTTACTGCAGCTGTCTTCAGTTGTTGTTTGTTCGTGGGTCTTTCTGCCTTAAGTTTTGTCTTCAGGAAGTGAGATGCATGCTCGATGGGGTTGAGATCAGGTGATTGACTCGGCCATTGCAGAATATTCCACTTCTTTGCCTTAAAAAAAACTCCTGGGTTGCTTTCGCAGTATCTTTTGGGTCATTGTCCCTCTGTAAAGTGAAGCGCCATCCAATCAACTTCGCTGAATTTGGCTGAATCTGAGCAGACAATATATCCTTATACACTTCAGAATTCATCCGTCTGCTTCTGTCTTCTGTCACATCATCAATAAACACAAGTGACCAAGTGCCATTGTAAGCCATGCATGCCCATGCCATCACACTGCCTCCACCGTGTTTTACAGATGATGTGGTAGATTTCGGATCATGAGCCGTTCCACGCATTCTCCATACTTTTTTCTTCCCATCATTCTGGAACAAGTTGATCTTAGTTTCATCTGTCCAAAGAATGCTGTTCCAGAACTGGGCTGGCTTTTTTTAGATATTGTTTGGCAAAGTCTAATCTGGCCTTTCTATTATTGAGGTTTATGAATGGTTTGCACCTTGTGGTGAACCCTCTGTATTTGCTCTCGTGAAGTCTTCTCTTTATGGTAGACTTCTATAATGATATGCCAACCTCCTTGAGAGTGTTCTTCACTTGGCTTGTCAGAGACCCTCTCCGGATGTAAGTGCTTCTCCATTTTATATCTTTAATGGTGTGAGATACACTATTTCATATATATTTTTTCTCTTCCCCTTTCTTTCCCGTTTGTTTTCTCTTTGCGCCTGTCAGGAATCGGCGTTCTCCACGCTCCTCACACAGAGCACTCCCTCCCCGCAGGGAGCCCCTGGACACACAAAACAATCCTGCCTTACCGGCCTCCACGGCTCCCCGCCCCTGCCGCCGTCGCGGGATCACTCCCCTCGGCGATTCCTCTGTACAGCGCTGCGCGCGCGCCCAAGCCCTCCTGCACGCGCACCTGCACCATCCACTGGCTCGGTTCACGCGCGTACACGAGTTACGGAGCATGCTCAGTCTGCACACTCTTCTTCCCGTCCCCCGGACCTCAGGCTCCACCCCCGCACACTACACGAGCATACTCAGGTTACCAACAAGACTTACCTGGCCTGTTATGCCTGCACCAATCTGCAGTGTCTCCCTGTAGCTCTTCCTGTCCCGCCTCCGTTCCTAATTGGATCTTCCTGCTTTATCTAGCTCCTCTCTGCTCTCAGTCTTTGCTCGACATAGTCTCTGTATGGAAGTACTTCTGGATTCTCTCAGTGTTTTCACAGGTTCTGACGCGGCTTGTACGACTACCCTCTCTGGCTCTCGATCGCGGCACTCCTTGGACAACGCTCACTCTGGTAACCCCTTGAACACGGCTTGGACTACGACCTATCTCCACTCTCCACTCCCTGACCTCGGCAAGGCATTCATCACTCTATCTCTACAACCGGTACCGGCAAGTATTGTCTACCTTACTACACCTGGCCTGGCAACGCTTCATACCACACTCCGGACACGCTCCCTTTGCTGCGGGTGCGTGTATTACCACTTCCCCCTTCAGCTCAGGGGATGGGTCTGGTCTGCGGGCAGCACCGGCGTAACAGCGCCTAGGTTATCTACGATATATATATATATATATATATATATATATATATATATATATTGTGATGCCCACAGCACGTTGTAGCATCTTTTAGTCCCAGATAAAGACAGGAAACATTGTATTTTCTATGCAGGGGTTTATTTCCTGGGATTAAATCAAATGTGAACAGGCACACCGTCCCTTTAAATCAAAACAACACATACAAGTAATACTTATTCCCTTAAGGGAAAGCTAACTACACCATAGCTTTCGCCCTCACTAACTGCATGGCCAGCTAACCTGGTTCCCAAGCAAAAAACATGCCCTGACATATGTAACAAGGTAACACAGTCTCTGCATACAACAATAAAGTGTTTTTGCTTATCTGTCAGTCCTTTGGAGCAGACGTTACTGCTTCAGCACGGCCTTGCGTCCTTTCTTCCTAGGGAAACTTAGTCCCACGTTGAGCCCAGAGAAACTCCTCTGTAGGTCCTCTGTAATCAGCTTCCGCAGCTGGGGAGCACTTCTATCACCCCCCTTCTCTGGGGAAAACAGTATCTCTGTCTGGCAGCTTCCTGTGTCTTTTAAAACACTTCCTCATTCAGTTCATTCAGACAGGCTGATTAACTCAATTACTTAGCAGCTGCTGCTGGCTTCTCTTTGAGGAATTAATGCTCTGTGGCCTGGAAAGCACACTTACTCCACTGTTTCAGCCTCTAGAGGACAGTGATGGTATCACAATATATATATATATATACTTGTATAACCCCGTGTCTGCTATCAGCACAGGACATGTCCCTTTTAAGAATTACATTCCACTGGCCCATGTGAGTGTGCTTGGCGAGTGGAATGACAGTTGGAAAGGGAGCTGAAGGGTGTGAGGGTGTGCAGGCCCATCCTGCACAGGGAGTTCATCCAGGACCCCTAAGAGAGAGGGAACTGCAGAGAGAGAGAGAGAGTTGCCCCACTGGACCAGTGCATGCAGCAGGGTCAAGCAGAGACCATGACCTGACAGTGCAGAGGGAAGCAGGCAGAGACAGACTACTACAGAGAGAGATTAGGGTGCCCAGCTGTGCAGGAATTACACCAGGTTGGAGTGGGTGAGCTAACCCACAAAGGACTGCAGGTATATTTCCATCACAGTTTGATCTTTGTGAAGCACCAGGCCTGCAACACACACACTTTATGAGCTCCAATGATTGTGCTACTACACCAGGATCTACAGGCCAGTACCCCATGATTGGGAAGTCGGACAGAGATACAAGTTATTATTTGTTTGTGCAGCGTTCGCACTGTTGGTATAGTTTGTTTAAATATATATGTGTATGGAGTGATTCTGAGAGTCATCGTACTGATTCATATGAGATATGTAACGTCACAAATTATAGCTATATGAGTATTGTGATACCATCACTGCCCTCTAGGGGCAAGAATAGGGCAGTTATTGGACTTTGCAGCTCTCATAGAGTTAATCCTCCTTGGAATGGCTGTTCAGCTGCTAGTTATTGAAGCTAATCAGCTGTATAGTCAGGAAGTGACTACAGAGACTCCCTGTGCTGTCAGAGACACACTGCTGAGAGTGACACAGAGAGAGAGGGAAAGAGTGAGAGACACTGCTGCTGTGCTGATCTGAAGGCACACACACAGACAGCCCTATGAGAAAAACTGCAAAAGGGGAAGCTGCAGGTACCGTGTGTAAAGTGGGGAAAGAGGTTAGTTCTCCCACTGTTGGTTAGGGACTAAGCTGTATTAGTCAGAACTCCCAAAAGGAATTAGGTCTTTTGTTTCTGTTTTAGGTTATTAGTTAATCCTGTTCCTGACTTGCACCTTGTAAATAAACCCTCCTGTGCACAAATGCTGTTTTCCTGCCTTTGATCTGGACACAAAATCCTACTCTGGGGCTGAGAAGTCACAGAATATAAAGCTTGTTATAATAACACCACTGTGTTGTGTCTAGTCACTACAGTCTCACACAACATGTACCACACACTATAAGAATTAAACAGTAACTCATAGGATTTAGGCTCCCACCTCAGTGATAGGCCATATAATCTGAGGTAAAATAAAAGGGGGTTACACTTGCAAAAACTGTTTGAGCTTAGTTTATTAGCTGAGGTTAAGTTTGGTAAAAGTGCAGTTGGATTAAGTGGATTAAACCAAGGGAGTTAAATTAGAGAACTAATTAGCAGTTTGTCCTTGGTACTCCATAGTTACATATGTATTTATTCCCTATTGTAGAGTTTGAAAGCAACATAATGAGTGGGAGCAGGATTAATAATGCCACTCACTGCACATCCTGCCACGTGTAAGAAACCCCCAAACTGAGTGAAGGGACGGTATGACTACATGCCGAGGGCCACCTCTGAAAGGTTGTTAAGGGTTAATAAGAATAGGGTGTGAGTTGTTAGACTCATCAATGGAGGGGGGAGGTGGCTAGTGTATGTATATATTGTGACTCTTAAATTGTTCTGGCCCCTCTTTTCAAAAAACCACGTGGAAGAAGCATGGCTGAGAGGAGATCTGTATCTGCGATGAGGAGGACTGCAGGCCTGGCAAAGTCCCACTGGTTTGAAGATCTGTTGTAGTGTTAGATAGGGACTCAGTGGACGCTACGGTTCCTGCTGAGAGGTTCGGATCCAAGTTGGGGTCTTCAGAGACTGTTTCCAGGTTGGGATCGCCCCTGGCGGTCCACGTGCAAGGAGTCCAGTTGGGGATCAGATGACGTCATCCTACGACTGACCTTTTGTGAAGCGTTGCTGACCCGAGCACCGGAGTGCTCGGCAGGTATCATACAGTCATAAGTGCACCAACGGGCCCTTAGTGTAATTGTGACTGCGCAGTCACCCATTGCTTCTCTCTACAAGAGTGTGGGACATTGGGTGGGACTCTATGGACACTGGGTGGGATCACCTGGTGTTGGGGAAAGCGTCCTGCGCGACGCAGTGGTAAGTGTCTCCTTTAGAGAGGGACACCGGTTATGTTGGTATTGTCATGATATGTGTTATCTCATGTTCTTAAGTTAATAGTATTAGTTATTATATATCATTGTGTGTGAGTATTGATTATTAGTGATTGTCCTGCGAGGAACCACTCCCCCTCTGGTGGGAGCCATCGCAGGTGGAGGCGCTGCATCGTTGTAAGTGAGTACCCCTAGTATAATTGCCCCAGGTTCCCCGTGGCGGAAGCTCAGACCTCCTGCGAGCCGACAGGTAATGCACCACACCTATGGTAACATTGTATGTTCCCTTTCACCCCACACTATATCTGCGATTGGGGGGGGGGGGGAAACCCGTTACATAAGGTTAGTTTGGCATAGATCTATCCTTCATTAATCCATGCTGACTATTACTAATAATTTTGTTTTCCATTAGGTATTCCTGAATATTATCCCATAATAAACCTTCAAGTAGCTTCCACACTATTGATGTCAGTTTTACAGGTCTGTAATTCACCGGTTGTGATCTAGCTCCCTATTGAAATTAAATATAGGCACCACATCTGCTTTACGCCAATCTTGTGGTACTGAGCCTGTGGACATGGAGTCCTTGAATATTAAATTTAATGGTTTGGCTATTATTGAACTTAACTCCTTGAGAACTCTTGGATGTATGCCATCTGGGTCAGGTGCCTTATTTACTTTCATTTTATTAAGCTGCCTATGAACTTCTTCCTCAGTTAACCAATTGCTTATTAATATAGAGGTTGTGGCTTCCTCCTGCGGCACTAATATTGCAATTGATTCTTCCCTGGTAAATACCGAGGCAAATAATTTGTTTAATACCTCTGCTTTTTCCTTATCTCCAATAATTTGCCTACCCATCTCACACTGAAAGGGTCCTAAATTTTCTTTTCTCATTTTTTTGTTATTAAAGGGTTGACCTTACTTTATTTTGTAATCCTTTTTTCATTACCCTTTTTGCTCATTTGATTGCCCTTTTGCAACTTTTGTTACATTCCTTATAATTCTGATATAATGGGGCTTATTCTAAAAGTCTCGATAACCCACTTATACCTACTGCTATTCACTAAGCCTTGATAAGTGGGCGATAAAGGCATGAATCGACAATTTTGGCTCTCGTCCAAAACACATAGCAGAGTGAGTGGCGATAAGCCACTTATCGGCAGGTTCTGAAACTCGTGCAATTCTAGTATTATTAGTTTATCGATGGCTAATAGCTGCTCTAGAATGGCGAGTTTCTCTCAAAATCCTCACGCCAGGAAAAGTTGGCGTGAAGCTGGGGAGAACCTGCTTAGAAGGCAGCGAGAGAGGGACTTAGAAAAAAAATGCATTTTGATGCCGGGAGTCTCCGGAGCTAATACACATGAATCCTAGCACTGGAGACCCCGGCATGAATCCAATGCAATAAAAATGCATTTACAGGCAACTTCATTACCTTAGCGGCTAACCGCTAAGACAATGAGGGGGTTAACTACCGGTGCCATGTTTTTTGTAGGTAGCGGGGGTGAGTGAAGGTAGTATTTGGCCCTTGGTGGGCGTTTAGGCCTTGTAGTGGGGTTGGAGGTGTAGTTAACCCCTTCATGACCTTAGTGTTATTAGACGCTAAGATAATGAAGGGGTTAACCCCTCCCGCTACCCACCCGGTAGGAATAAACATTGGATCTTTAGGAGATGGTGTTTCTAGGTACGTAGATTATTTTCTACAACCCCTTGGTGATGGCTCTTCCCTCATATTTAAGGGATTCATCTGATTTACTTTCCACTATTCAGGAACTCACTTGGTGTAACACTTTCACTTGGGTTACACTAGACGTTATGTCTTTATATACTATTATTAATCACACCTTAATCTCTCCAATCTTCACTCTGCACAGATCACATTTATTCTTGATTGTGTTATGTTTTTATTACAACACAATTATTTTCTCTTTGACAAACAATATTATTCAAGGACACAAGGCACCGCTATGGGCACTTCTTTCACACCCTCCTACGCTAATCTCTTTATGGGTCTTTGGGAATCTATGCACATTTTCGGCCATACCAATCCTTTCCATAAAAATATTATTTTTTATCGCCGTTACATACTGCTGCGGCACAGTTTATTCGAGCATTTGCCCGTTCTGTGCCGCAGCAGTAGCCTGGCGCGCGCCCGAGAGTGACGGGCGCGCGCCGAAGCAGCGGAAGAGCGCCCTCCGATCGGGGCGCTCTCCCTACCGCTGCCGGGTCCGCCGGGTCCCCCGGAACCCCCTGCCGCTGTCCCGCGATCGCGGGACACCAGGGCTCCCTCGGGGAGCCCCTGGACGTGCGTGCAGGGGGCGCACGCTCCCGAAGACGCGTGACCGCGCGTCTATGACGCACGGCACGCCGAGGGGCGGCCACTAGCAAGCCGGGAAATCTCCCGGCTTGCGGATCTGGCCGATGCGCAATAAAGCGTGTCGCCAGTGTACAGTAGATGATTTACTTTTAATTTGGCAGGGGGATACACAAACATTGGTTGTATTTAAATGACAACATGTATAATCTTAAATTCACTCACGTATATCATAATAACCACATTGATTATTTCGATTTACATTTATATATTGATGTTAATCAAACTATCCAAACAGATATTTTCCCAAACAAAATTCCTGTAATTCTCTATTGATGGCTAATAGTGGTCACCCCAAGTCACTGTTGAGAGGGATTCCGAGAGGCCAATATCTGAGACTTAGAGCATATTCTTCTAACGATGAAACCTTTTTAAAACAGTCAAAAGAATTAGAAAAGAGATTTAAAAATTGTGGTTATAGCGCTCACGACTTCAAAACAGCTTTTGAAAAAGCGTTACACACTAATAGAACTGATCTATTAGATAAGGTCAATAATAACAACAAACAAACTAAACAAAATAAATCATATACCCGGAAAAGTCAGAAACAAGAAACTCCTCTCTTTATTATAACATACAGTAAACAGGCGAATCAAATAAGATCTATCGTCGAAAAACACTGGGACATTTTGAGATTGGATAGAGACCTCAATCAATACACCAAATCTAATCCTAGATTGGTGTTTAGAAAAGCGAGGACTACTGGCTATCATCTCTCTCCCAGTTTAAATCAAATGACGGTATTGCTAAAAATAGGATCTCAAAGGGTTTCTATAAATGTGGCTATTGTAACCTGTGCAAATACGCCATGCCTACTAAATCAGTCAAATGTAAATACAACACTAAATATAGACATAAAATGAACACCTTTATGACATGTAATTCCAACTATGTGATTTATATATTCAAATGCACATGTGGTAGTTGCTACATCGGTAGAACGATAAGACCACTGAAAGTGAGGATCAGTGAACACTTGAGAACTATTAAGAATAAAGACGATAGATACCCAGTCTCCAGAAATTTTACCAATTGTTCATCGGTTCTATTATCACTTTTTCATTTAGAGCTATAGAGTACATACAGAAGAACATTAGGGGAGGTGACAGAGAGGCAGAACTCAATTGTAGGGAAATGTATTGGATTTATACCCTTGGGACACTTGTACCCATGGGTATGAATACTGATTGTGAGCTCAAACATTTCCTCAAATAAACTCTATTCATGATTTCCCATATGAAGCTATTGGGGATCAATATTATGTCAAATATAACTTTAAGAGTTTTATTCATTAATAGCTGATATATCCGGCGTTGCCCGGGATGTAAATGTGTAATAGGTAGTATTACTTATATTGTATATAGCGTAAGAATAGGTTTGGGATTTGGTACATAGTAGGTGTACAATTGTATGTGGTGAGGTGCATGCAACAGTTATGTAATATGTGACAGGACAGGTGAAAATGTAGATGATGTGATTAGTTGTAGCAACTGTGAGTAGTCAAAAATGTCACATTGTGTAATTGTTGGAGAGATAGCGATGGTGTGGTGTTTCGTGTTGGGTGTAATTTAGAGTTATGGTGTGTTAGGTGTATGTAGTGTGGCTATGTGTTGTATTTTGTGGGGTGTTTTGAGTGCTTACCTGTTGTCCCGGTGTCCTGTGTTGGTCTGGTGTGGGGGCAGCGGTGTGTCCTGTGTATAACAGGACTGTGGACGCGCGCTTATGTAGGGTGGAGGATGTGATGCGGTGGGGCGGGTGGAGGGTGTGATGCTGCGAGGAGGGTGTGATGCGGCGGGTAGAGTGTTGAGGTGCGGCGGGTGGAGGGTGTCAGGCCGTGGAGGGTGTAAGGCGGCGGGTTGAGATGAGGCGGCGGGCGGGTGTAGGGTGTCAGGCGGGGGGGCAGAGAGTCTGGTGAAGGTGAGGATCGGCGGTTGAGGTGGCGGACAGGTGTAGGGTGTCAGGCAGGGGGCGGGTGGAGGTGAGGAGCGGCAGTTGAGGTGATGCTGCGGCCAAGTGTAGGGTGTCAGGTGGGGCGACGGTTGCCAGGCGGGGGGGGGGCGGGGGGACGAGGGGCGGGTGGAGGTGAGTCAGCGGCCAGGTGTAGGGTGTCAGGCGGGGGGCAGGGGTGCAGGGGGCGGATGGTGGTGAGGAGCGGCTGCCAGCTGTAGGTTGTCAGGCGGGTGGGCGGGTGGAGATGAGGAGCGGCGGTTGAGGTGAGGCAGCGGCTGGGTGTAGGGTTGTCAGGCGGGGGGAGCGGGTGTAGGTGAGGAGCGGCGGTTGAGGTGAGGCGGTGGCCAGGTGTAGGGTGTCAGGTGGGGGGGCGGGTGTGCAGGGGGCGGATGGAGGTGAGGAGCGACGGTTGTGGTGAGTCGGTGGGCGGGGTGTAGGGTGTCGGGCGGGGGGATGGGTGGAGGTGAAGAGCTGCGGTTGAGGTGATGCGGTGGGCAGGTGTAGGGTGTCAGGTGGGGGCGGGTGGAGGTGAGGAGCGGCGGCAGGGTGGTGTGTGTCAGCCGGCGGGGCGTTGAGGTGAGGAGCGGCGGTTAAGGTGAGGCGGCGGAGTGTTGAGGTCAGGTGGTGGGCGGGTTGTGAGGCAGCGGGACATTGTGGTGATGAGCTGCGGGTGGGTGCTGTGTGTCAGGCGGCAGGGCATTGAGGTGAGGGTCGACGGTGGGGCGGGTGGTGTGTGTCAGGCAGCGGGGCGCTGAGGTGAAGAGCGGCGTGGCGGGTGGTGTGTCAAGCGGCGGGGCGTTGAGGTGAGGAGCGGCGGGTGGGTGGTGTGTGTCAGGGGGCGGGGCGTTGAGATGAGGAGCGGCGGTTGAGGCGAGGCAGCGGCGTGGCGTTGAGGTCAGGCGGTGGGGCGGGTGGAGGTGAGGAGCAGTGGATTGAGGCTGTGAGCGGCGCGTGGGGTGGATGGTACCTGGCGGTCCTGCTAGAGTGGGTTTGCACTGATGTGAGTTTAGAGAGTTCGCTGCGCGGCGTGTGTCTCTCGGTCAGAGGGGCACGTGGTGTGAGGAGGCTGAGGGCATGTGTAGCCCTGTGTTTGTGATGTTACCCCACCTCGCAGGCCAATCAGCGCGTGAGCCACCGCCAACCAATCAGCAACAACCCACAGACAAACAATTTTTCAGTTTTACATATATAGATATGGCTAGTGATACACTAACCTTTATTCCAGTTCCTCTGACCTAACTTACCCCTTATAGGGCCTCATGCTGTACTCGTATTCAGTAAGCCTCGATAAGTGGCCGATAACGGCCTGTATCGCCGCAAAATCTTATGACCCAAATAAAATCGGCGATTGAGCAGCGATCAGCCACTTATCGATAATTTTCGGAATGATCATAAACTTGCGCGATTCTAGTAGCCACGATTCACCTGTCGCCACCTATCGCCGCCTATCGCAGCCCTAAAAAGACGATCTTCTCCCCAATTCAATACGCCTCAAAATTTTGGCAGATTGGTGGAGATGCGTCGATGAGCTGCGATAAGTGGGGACGTAGAAAAAATCAGGCCTTTTTCCTGCCTTGGATTGATGCCAGGGGTCTCCGGAGCTGATAGCCATTAATACCAGCACCGGAGCTCCCCGTCATGCATCCGATGCAGGAAAAATGCATTTACAGCAACTTCATTACCTTAGTGGCTAACCGCTAAGGCAATGAAGGGATTAAATACCCGTGCCAGGCTTACTGTGGCTAGCGACAGTGGGTGAAGGGGGAATTTGGCCCTTAGTGGCTGTTTAGGCCTTGCGGGGGGGTTGCGGGGGGACTTACACCCCTTCATACCTAGGGTTATCCGCTAAGGTAATAAAGGGGTTTAACCCAACTGCTACCACCCGCAAGGTCTAGACACCACTCCTTAGGATGTTGTCTCGTGTCTTCTTGGGCTCAAATGAGGCGTCACGGCCTTAAATAGGGCTTGTGATGTCACATTTAGCCTCAAAATGGTTAACAGTCAGATTGGGCTGTTAAAACCATGTGCCAACTTAAAAAAAAAATTTTTTTAATTACGTCACTTAAAGGGAATGATGCCAGCCAATCAGAATGGCTGTGCTTCATTTGCCTTTAAGATGACGTCACAAACCAATTCCACACTCTGATTGGCTGAAATACCATGTAACAACCGGCCATCTTGGATTTAGGGATGTCATCTTAAAGGCAAATGAGCACAGCTATTCTGATTGGCTGGCATCATTTCCCTTTAGTGATGTAATTTAAAACAAAAAAATTAAAGTTGGCACATGGTTTAACAGCCAATCAGTGGGCTGTTAACCATTTTGAGGCTAAATGTGACATCACAAGCCCTATTTAAGGCCGTGACGCCTCATTTGAGCCCAAGAAGATGACGAGACAACATCGGTTGGGATCTACCATGGGGCTTTTTGGATTGACATGAAGATGGAAGATAAAGAAGATCAAGAAATTGTGACAGATGAAGATAGAAGAAGGTGATTAAAGAAAGAAAAAAGAAGATTGGGGTACCTGATCCGGATCTTCGTGGCGGATGGCATCGGATGCTGTTGGAGGCCTTCAAGGTACGTGAGCTTCCTGTTACCCCGGGAGTCGGAGGGCCACCGCTTCTAATGGTAAGTAATATATTGAATGTTTGTAAATGTCTCTTTTTACAGGTTTCTTTATTGGATGTGTTTTTTGATTTTTTGGGGAGGCACATTGATTGATAATATATTAATCTGTACCACTTTAGGGTACAGATTAATACATTATTATGACAATATTTGGGGGGCATTTCTGGCTTGATATTGCTGTTGGTTTTTTTAATTACAGTTTATTATGTGGATGTCATTGTTTGTTTTTTTCCTGCTTGATGGAAATCAAATGTTTGCGATTGTTGTTCGTTTTTACTTAATGTTGTATTATGTTAGCTAATGCGTTTAATGGTTATTTCAGATATTGTTTGAATTTATTTCTTTGTAGTTTAATGTTTCAATTAATTCATTAATGTTGTAGAAATTATTGGTTTTATTGGTTAATATGAATATTAATTTTGAGTTGGTTTAGTAATTAATTGGTTTGATTGGTTACTGTTTAAAAAAATTCCGAGTTGTTTTAGAATTAATTGTTTGGATTGGTTAATGGTTTAATTAATTCATTGTTGATGTTGTTATTGCTTGTATTCATTGGATTAGCTGGCTACTGTTTTTATTTAGTGAAGTATGTTTTTTTGGAGTTATGTTTTATGGTGCATTAATGTATTGTAATTAGGGTGCCCATTTAGAGCTATAGCGGCTTATCATGTCCATATTATTATTATATGGGTATGATGTACCACTATACTACTCAATGGGTACAGGGTGGGTATAGTCAGTCCGGGGTGGGTGCTTAGGCCTCCCGGGTTTGTATCAGGGCAGGGTGTATTAACCCCTTAATTACTATAGCGGTTATTAACCGCTAAGGTGATTAAGGGGTTAGGGGCCATTAGAATGTCTTTATTATGTATATATGCTTTCTGGCAACGGAGGACAGAGGGACATGCTGGGGTGGTAAGTAGAACTGTATTTATTTACTTTATTGATGCATGCTAATGTTGTGTTTAATAATGGACAAATAATCTATTATCCATATATGGATAATAGTTATTTTGCCCATTACTGTGTGTGTTTGTGATGTGTATTAAATATTTTTTAATATACATTTCTCTCATAGTGTAGAGGTGCAGGGGGTCTCCTGAGCTGAACCGCGTTGGTTTTATGTCCGGGGACCTCCTGCTTCCCAAGATACAGGCCCCATTATGGAGTGCCGGTATCCCTCTGCATTGAAATGTCCCGCGTCACGTGACCGGGACATTTCAAAGCAAAGGATGTACCGACACCCCATAAAGGTTCCTGTATCTCGGGAAGCAGGGGGTCCCCGGACATAAAACCAACGCGGTTCAGCTTCGGAGACCCCCTGCACATCTACACTATGAAAGAAATGTACTGTATATTAAAAAACATAATTTGTGGGCGAGATTTTCGCTGTGACAGCCCGCTCTCTCAGAGCCGCTCTCTCTGCAGCAGAAATGTATCGCCGGGTTAGGCCTTTTCAGAGGGTCGATGCTATCGCTGGCAGCAAATCGCTCGTTTTGGGAATTTTGCTATGAACGGTAATGAAGGCTTGCTGAATACCGTGATAGCAACGCCCACAAAAACGGCGATTTAAATGCCCTGGCGATAATTTTTATCAACCTTTACAGCATGAGGCCCATAGTGTTTATTCTATTGTAGGATATGTGACATTGTTCTGTCTAATATTTTGATATTACAATGATGTCCAGAACAATGTTCTCAACTATATATATCAACCACTAATAAGTCAGTGGGATATCATCTATATTTAATATCATGCTTCTACATACTATATAAGTCTTATACTACAGGGATCTATATCTGCATATGTATATAGGGTTACATTATACACATCTTTGGATGAGTTTTTTGTATATATACTCTGTAGATATCCTTTATTCAACAAGTGACATATATGTTGTTGGAGAAACAATATTACTTTATAATACTAGATAATATCTTTTTAAAGTAAATACTATCCTTTTTGGTTGCAGATTAATATTGGATACTGTTTTCATAAACTGAGATTGGATACTCTGTTTCCATGTATGGAGTCTCATGAGAATAATCCTTATCAAATATATGAGGTACATCCACTCTTAGAGAGTGATGGGTCAAACTCTAAGATAAACAAAATTCAATTTGATGTACACTCACTATGATACACAGATGAAGGGTTAACTCCTGTCTAATTGATGATATACCAAATTGTCTTCATATACATGTGTATGGATGTGCCACAATATTTTTGATATATGTTTGATGCTTTAATAGTCTATGTCTATAGGATTTAATATATCTCAATGCAGGATTCAAATAGGGATTTAATTAGATTGTTTATACTTTGATTCCAGGTCTTTTTTGTGTTGTTGTTTTTAATAGTTTATTATTATTGAAGTCCTTGTATGTTTATATTATTTGTTATTCATGTTTTGTATTTGCTTATCCAACCTCAGCCTCCATCTGATAGGTGCTCGGCGATCGGCAGATGGATTGAGATCTTTTTTTGCAATCTGGTTCTTATCGCCGAATTCGCACCAAAACAGCATCGCCTTAGGTTGGGGGCGGAGGTTAGGTTATATTAGTCACTGACTGCACCAACGAAAAATACACTCTTTGAAAAAGCGCTATGCGCAAAACACGTTAGCGTGACTGACCTGTTCTCCATGCTGTCACCACGGTGAAATTAAGGTGTTTTTAATGTAGATTTTGGTTTGTTGAACCCATTTTTGCAATTGCTGTGCTCTGCTTTTTACCTGTGGGATTTCTTCAAGCAAAACGACCAGCGTGATGCATGCACTGATACAGGACTGCCTCAAGACTGTGAGTACACTTCTCTCTTTTCTCTCTTCATTCATGTATACGGAGAAGATTGCATATATGTGTGTGGCTCTAGGGTGGTTGTCCCGACAAGTGACAGAAGGGGTTTTACTGTTCTTATACAGTCTATCCCAACATACACTACAGGACTCTATTATTACATTAGCCCCTTCAGCTGAGCACATTAACACACTAGACTACAGTTACTCACATACAGTTTTATGTCCATCTTCAAGCAAGTTGAAAAATCTTGAGCAAGTATATATTCATTGCTCTTACTGTTATATGGATCTTGAGCACTGATATTTAGGACGTTCGTTCTCTTTTTTTCTATTAAACACCCACCAAAGGCCAAAGGCCCCGTCACCAACCCCCGCTACATTCAAAAACACAATAACACTAATACCCACCTCCTCTACCCCCAACAACTCCCCCCCCCCTTCCCAACACATACAGTACAGTAATGGGCAAAATTACTATTATCCAGATATGAATAATAGCTAATTTGCCCATTATGAAATCAAACATTAGCCAGCCAGCATAAATAAAGTAAATAAAATTTTCTACTTACCCCTACCATCATGAAGAGCATCCTCGTCAGCATACTCCAGGTCCATGTCCTCCGATGCCAGCAAGAGTACATGAAAAAATACAATCTAATGGCCCCTAACCCCTTATTCACCGTAGCAATTAATAACTGCTATAGTAATTAAGGGGTTAACCCACCCTCCCCGCTACCCACCCGGGAGGCCTAAACACCCACCCCGGGCCCACTATACCCACCCTCTACCCATTGATTAGCACAGTGATACATCATGCCAATATATAAAACAATCCATCCAAATTCCAAATAATTTAATCCAAACAATAAACAGAAAAAATAACAATCAATTGAAAACAAGCATTTGCCAAAAAATAATAGGTTTTAGATCCGGTTTAACATAGGGGCATGGTGGCTCTTGTAACAAAGGTAAAGCCCAGCCATGGTCCCATCATCTTGATGGATATACAGGATAACTCTGTATGCTCATTCTATTGTGGCTTATTTGGCCAGGTATGGATTGTAACTTTTATTGTTGCAAATGTTGGTGTTGATATGTAACTCTGTGTTCTACGTTCCCTGGGCATGCTAGACTGGTAATACAACTACTCTGCCTGCATGCCCAGGGTCCCGTGTTCAGATGGCCATACGAGGAGGTTGTAGACAATGGAGAGTGAGGATGGGCCAACATCCTATCTACAAGCAATTGGTCTGATAAGCAGGACCATTTCTGCCCAGACAGAGAAACACCTATCTCCTCAAGAAATAGCGAGCCGGCACTGGAATCAGGAGGAGGTAGGTGCTGTTTCCATTGACTGGTTCTTAATTTCCGCTCGCCTTGCCACGGCCTCTCCATCACTCCCTCTGTCCCGATTGGCCAACAGAGACAAGCCCTCGTCTTGTGAATGGCCCACCACCCAGCATCTGTGTGGTGATTGGTCGCTGTCCCGTTCTCCATGTTTGGCTATGGAGACGGAAAGCCTATAAGAGTGGTAGCCTATTACAGTACCGGTGTGGTTGCTGACCCTGCCATATGGATCGACTAAGCAAGGCTCTCCGAGGTTGTGCCGGAGCGGCCTGAAAGCGAGGCTGTACATTCGGCTACAGCAGTAAATTCAAAGTTGCTGCTAGAGGAATTGCAGCCAGCGATAACTATAGATGTGACGGTAGGGGTAGCTGGCCTTCATAATAAAGGTGAAGCCTGGCTGGCTGGCCCTAAAAACTGTGTGTAAAGAGCTATGAGTGTGTAACGCCTGTATGCCCACAGACCTGGCCTGTCCCCAGTACTGAGGTGGGTAGGGTTAAAACACGCACCCACAGCAGTGAGGGCGTGCCCGGAGTGTGGTAGTGCATTGCCGGGCATCTGGGCCTGTAGAAAGATGGTTAAGGTATACTTGCAACGCCTTGGGATTCAGAGTTCGGATAGTGATGTCCGTGTGCCAGAGTCTAGGGCAATAGAGAGCAGGATAGTGATGTCTGTAAGCCAGAGTCCAGGGGTAACAGAAGGCAGCAAGGTCGTATCCGTAAGCAGGGTTCAAGGGCAGGAGAGAGCAGGGTAATCCAGTACAAAGCAGAGTTCAAGCCAGGGAGATCCAAGGGTAAGCAGGAGCAGGAACAAACGCTGAAAGACACAGGAGAGCCAAGCATAGGACTGCACACACAGACGTTACAAGAAGCTATGCAGAGCAATGAGCTAGAGGACAGACAGGGGTTATAAAGGAGGGAACACCAATGGGAGAGAGAGGTCGAGCAGAGGGTGAAGTGAGAGTGTAGACGGACGTTCACAGAGGTACACAATTGGAGACTTTATAAGGTGAAATTATAACGAGGCCTTATTGTGCCTTTTCCTTAACATTAGGAAAACATCCAAACATGGGGGAAACAAAGCTTCTATTCACCTGGGAGTGGTTCTAGTGAAATACCATGCAATTCACAACTCCTAGTTAAGCATGTCTCCCAGCCCCAAACACATAGCATGACATAAGCATCTTTGATAAAGCGCCTCCACGGCGGGAAACGCATCAGAGTTTTTAACCTTGTGTGTTTGTCTTTTTGGCCATTATGCCCAATAAATAATCTTTATTTCTGCCCCAGCCCTTTTTCCTAATTTTTTGGCAGTGCTCCGCTTTTTTTCTCCTTTTCTATAAGCAGATATAAGAAGTCTCTTAAGAATGAAAGTCTTTTCTGTTAGCTGCTGTAGAGTAAGCTTCTCTGCTCTCCTGGAACCGCACCCGTGCGAGCACAGAAAATGTCAGCATCCAGGTTTAGAAGTCTTATTTGTCAGCTCCAGAGATCTGTGTTCTCTTGGTCAGTCTCTCCTGGGAGACTCAAGAACCACAGCTCTGTCTCCAAAGTTCAGCTCACCAGTCAGCTAAGGAGTCACTTCCTGTCTCACAAGACAGGCTTTTGTAAGCAATCTAAATCAGGCAGGTGGTCTTTATTAATTGACTACCAGCAGTTAACCACCACACTGCTAGATTAAAGGCACATTACTTGAACAGGGATTACTCCCCTGTTACATACCTCCCCTGTTTGTTGGAAGCTCGGGCTTGCCACGGCCAAAGCCCATCCTTCCACTCTCATTCTAGATATCTCAGTGACTTGAATGAGAGTGGATGGAGGAAGAGAACCCTCAGTCCTGCTGGGATTGGAGCCCTTTCTCCAGTTTATTCGTGTCTCCTCCTGAAGGTGCTTGAGATCAGCACCTCTCATTCGCTCGAGGAGGACGTTTTCCAAGTATAGTCTTTTTTCTACGTGCGCGGGCATGAGATTTCCCTCGCGTTGGGTGCTTGTCTTATTGTAGGCAGACTGTATAGCAGCAGTTGCAGAGCGTTTAAAAACAGCCCTTTGAGTTTTCCGCTCTTGAAGCTGTCTCTCTGCCCTTTTCCCACTCAAGGGGGTTGCTAGTTCAGCCTCTTTGAGATTAAGTTGCAATTCCACACCCACTTCCAGAGAATGTCCCATCTTTTCAGCTTCATCAGCTAAGGATTCTTCTGGTTTTAATTCAGCACGTGTACCTTCTTTTGTTGCCTGCTGGGTGGCTGAAGGTTTTGCTAGTGCTTGTTTAGGTGGTTCAAATTTTGCAACCTTGTCTTTCAGACGAGCGGTATTCCCAGCTCTCACTGTACCCTTGTCTTCATGGGTTTTTGTGGCCGTGGGATACTGACGCTTAGTCAGGGTCAATACTTGTCCTTGTAGGACTGTAATCTCATCCGCAAGAGATCCCTGTTTTTTGAGTGCATCTTGCAAGTCTCTTCTCAGGGAATTTATCTGCGCACTTTGCTTTGCCTGAGTCTGTATCATTGTCTCCTTCATATTCTGGAGCTCTGTAATTTTTGTCGTCAAGGTTGCCGCTGCGTCTGTTTTCTCCTTGGTGTACTGACTCAAGGGAATGGAACAGTCTCTCTGTCTCTCCAGCTCTTGCTCCAGTTTCTGAGCTGTCTCATGCTCCCTCTCATACAGAGTCACCTGGTATCGAAGCTCCGCCTCCAATGATGCTCTGGTGACATGCAGCGTGGCCTTTAGCTCCTCATACTGCTCTGTGGGGACGTACTGGGTATTCAGACGTTCCTGTAGCGCTTGTACCTCTTTAGTAGCCTGCAGATTTTCTTCCTGCAACGTTTGCTGCTTCTCCTCAGCATACTGGAGGTGTGTACGCAGACCGTGCAGTTGGTTCTGCAGTCGGTGCTCTGCGTCCCTTGAAATATCCAGCTCCTCAGTGAGACTGTGTAGTTCCTTTCTGGAAACTTCCAGGTCTGTGCGGCAGCTGTTGGTCTCATGATGTGAGGCATCCAGTGCTCTGCGGAGTGTCTGAAACTCTTTCTGAGATACATCCACCTCTATCCGGATACTGTTGACCTCCTGTTGTGAGGCATTCAGCTCTATGCGAAGAGTGTGAACCTCTTGCTGGAAGACTGTCATCTGTTTCAGTGCCTCCTCATACTTCCGCTTTAGCGTAGCCACCATTTTATCAGATTGGCTCTGCTTTTCATTCATGGCGGAAATAGTAGCATTTGCAGTATCTAGCTCAGTCTTGAGATCGTCCAATTCTGTCCTGGCTAAAGAGTACATTGCAAGCACATATTCCTGTAGCTTCACGTTATTTTTCTGTAGCTCTGTGTAACCATCTTCCTTTTGTTTCAATTGTTCACGGAGCATATCACGGTCATGCCTGGCATTTTTCAGGGCATCTTCAGGGCTGGTCAAGGGATCGTCACTCACTGGTTCCGGCTCAACTTCCCAGGGATGGTTGGTTGAGGGTTACTCACTGTGGGCACCGGACAGACACTTCTTTGGGGTACACGACTTCTGCCTTGGGCCCTCTGGATATTCAGTTAACCGCGGGACGAATTCTCCATTTTCTCTAGGCTGCAGGGCAACTCGGTCCCCCTTTTCCTCCACAGGATCTGCGGACGTGTCTGTTCCTTCCACGGTAAGTGAAGAACCGCTTTTCTTTTTCCGCCTTTTTGATTTGGATGCCACCGTCCCTTCAGGGATATTGGGGTCTCCATCTTCATTTGAAATTTTAGCAGCGTCACTGGATCCACCCGGCTTTTCTTGCAACTGTAATAGCTGACGGAAATATTCGGTGATCCACTGCTCCCGCTCTGTCTCCTGCTGATCATATTCGTCATCAAAGGGAGCGATCTTTTCTGTTCGTGCCGAGTTCAGGCACCCCCACCATTCTTGGAGTGTTTTGTGGATGTGACTCGGTTCGGGTTCCCCGTAAGAGATGTCTTCCTCTTTATTGGACTGGAAGGGCCACTCTTCCGTGGGGTAGGGTTCATTACAGGAACGCTGCATCTTGTCCTCCATTTTTAGGCTATCAGGTGTAAATTTCTTCCTGACCTCAGGAGGCGCTATTGCAGCTGTTGCCACTGTATTTGCTAGAACCCCCAATTGTGGTATTCCTACAGGTGGGCATATTTTGCTTGTAGAGATCGTAGCTCTCACAGGCATCTCTGTAGACTTTTCTTTTTTTGGGGGGGGGGGTAATTTTTTTTTTCAATATCAGCAGTACTGTGCATGCATTTTCTCTTATCAGGTATGCTGAATGTGTGGTTGCTAGGTAAAAAAAAAACTTCTGTTTGCTTTACACCATTTACTTGCTAGGTCCAATCCCTCCGCTTCAGCAACAGAATTTGGTTTTCTGCCTGAGTTCAGCAATTTTCAGTCTCATCTTTGGGTATTATGGCATTCACACTTCACACTTTGGGTTTTGCTCCCAAGATATATATAGGCAGACTTTTTTACTTGCAGAAAAAAAAAACATTCTTTGCAGTGGACTATTTCTTTTATTCCCGGCAGGGTGACTCAACACTCAGCAATTGGCTTTGAAATACCTTTTACACAGATCAGAAATACCTTTTTCCCCTATAGGGCAATTTTACACTCAGCATTTGTTTGCTAAAAATTCCCCTGCTTCAGCACAGTCTTGTATCAATTTTCACACTTTTCTGCATATAATCCATTCACAGCTGGTAGCCCTATGCGGTGTGGCAACCTTTATTTGCAAAATCAGTACCACTCGTGGGTCACCATCTGTATTCACTGCTTCAGCGAAACTTTTGAAAACAACAAACACCTATCCCTTTTTAAGGGCTGACTCACTTCTTGAACTCTGACTATGGCTGGAAGGCAAAACCCTATTTCAATTACCATATTACACTTTGTGATAGGCAAAATAAGGTTAACCAAAATAAGGTTTAGCTACTTCAGCAGTCTCTCTCCTCTTGGGATTGGGTGTGGTTTTGTAAGTTTCAGTGTAGTGTATCCCTTTTACTCTGATCTCTGCTGCATGAGGTTTTTTTTCTAAATTGCTCAGACCTCCACACTGCTAGATTAAAGGCACATTACTTGAACAGGGATTACTCCCCTGTTACAGAGAGGCAGCAGGGATAGATGAGAAGGAGAGAGGGAGGAGACAGGTGAACCAGAGAGGGAGATAGCCTGTACAGCATGGGAGGTGGAGCCAGAGGTCTGGGAGGTTTACAAGAGTAGTGTGTGCGCGCGCACTCTGTAAGGTTAGGGTGCACGCGCACAGGCTGTGTAAAGAGGCGCGCGGAGCACCATGCCGTGGGGGCACCCGCGGAGGGAGGAGAGAGAACCAGAGGAGAGACTGCAGGAGGTAAGGGGACCGGAGGGGAGACAGAGGGAGGTCGCGAGCAGGGAGTACTGCAGAGGGGATCGGGAGTTTGCGAACATGCGCGCGCCCTGGGGGAACGCGCGCAGACGCTGGAAGAGAGTCAGGGGATGACGAAGAAGGACGGATGTGGGAGGAGGAAGGGGAAACAGAGCGAGGAGGTAAGAAAGGGATATCAGAGGCAGGGGGGAGCACAGTGTCAGGGACACATGGAGAGGAAGGAATCCCCTGAACCGTCACAGAGTGTTAGCTCTTGGGTCCAGTAATGTATGGTAATGCTCCTTGTACCTATGTTGAAATGTCCCCTGTAGGATTATAAACTAGTGATGCCATGTGTGGTTAAGGTCCCTGTTAGGAAATAGCTGCAGGACCGGGATTTTGGGAACAGAGGGTTAAGGGTGGATGTTGGTGGGCAAATAGGGTTAAAAACTGTGTTGGGGGTGCTGATAGGTAGTACTGAGAGTACTAATATTTTACCCACAGATGCTGTGTGTATAGAAGTCTAATGTAACTCTATGGATATGGGATATCTTTGCCCCACCAGCAAGTTCTGCAATTGGGTTTCAAAACAGTGTAGGAGCCAGTTTTAAAACCTAGTTACAAAGTCCAAGTTTTAGGGTTCAAGTTCTAGGGACCATGCTTTAGGGACCATGTTTTAGGGCCTCATGCAGTAAGCACCGAAAAGCCATTTTTCGCCATTTTCTCGAAAATATTGCCTCTCTGATTCAGTAAGCGCTGATAAGCTCCAAAAATCAGCATTTTTTTTAGCCAAAAAAAACTTTTCGGCAGCCGGGTGCCAATAAGCCACTTTTCGCCACTTATCGGCACTTTCTGAAACACGCTCAATTCTAGTAGCCCCGAGCAGCTTTTCGCTGCTGATCGGCACTCTAGAATTGAGATTTGTACGGCAATCCAGCCCGCCAACTAAAGTTGGCAAGTGTCACGGTTGTGCTCGCCACAAACCAGGACCGGACCGCGGGGCTGAGGTGGGGTTGTATAATCACCAACCTTAGACCGCGCAGGCTGATCCGGATTGCGCAGTTAGTAGTTGTTCATAGCAGGGTCGGGACTGGAAAGAGCAGCGTAGTCAGTGGACGAGCCAGGGTCAGGATTGGAGACATCAGGGAGAACGCTATCCTGGAGGAGTTTCGGCAACAGGTAGTCAAGTCGGTTCCGCTTCAGCGTAGAAGCGGCAGGGCGGGAGCGGGTACTGCGCATGCGGCAACCATGGCCGATGGTACCGGTCTCCGGAAGGGATAGGCAGACCGGAGTGGGCACACCGCCAGGCAGCACTGGTAAACCAGTGCTTCAGCGCCAGAGCCCAGAACAAGCCTGTGCAAGGAGAGAGAGAGCTACAGACCTCAGGACTAGTAGGCCGGCCTCTGCTAAGGGAAAGGCAGCAGGCCTCAGGAAACAGGGAGCTGAAGTAAACACTGGAGGTCCTCCGCTTTAGCACAGGAACCAGAACACGGCCTCTGCAAGGGAGAGAGAGCAGCAGGCCCCAGGAACCAGTAGACAGGCCTCTGCTATGGAAGGGCAGCAGGCCTCAGGAAACAGGGAGCTGAAGATCCACTGCTTCAGCACAGGAACCAGGAACTAGGAACATGAACTAGGAACATTGGACAGGAACAGGAACATGGAAACGTAACGAAAGATAACAAACCTAGGGCTTGTGGCAAAACACATGTAACATCCACAAAGGATTATGCTTGGCAGAGAAGCATTGTGGGAAAGTTGTATTTAAAGGTCAGCAACCCAATAGCAAAAGGGGCGTGTGACAGCATTGCTCTAATGACTGAGCCCAGGCTGGGGCTGCAGTAATAGCTTGCACAGCTGCAGAATATATCATGGGGAGTGTTCCAGGACTGCACAGGTCTGTAAGGAAAGGTAAGCAGTAAACCGAGGTGTGGATTCCTTTCAGCAAGTTGCTGGGGGAGAAGCATCGGCAAGGTCAACACTTAGAAAAAATCAGGCCTTTTTCCTACCTGGGATTGATGCCGGGGCTCTCCGGAGCTGATACCCATTAATACCAGCACCGGAGCCCCCCGACATGCATCCGAGGCAGGAAAAATGCATTTAAAGGCCACTTCATGACCTTAGCGGCTAACCACTAAGGCAATGAAGGGGTTAACCAGCCTGCGAGGTTTATTGTGGGTAGCAGGGGTTGGTGAAGAGGGTATTTGGCCCTTGGTGATTGTTTAGGGCTTGCGGGAGGGGGGGGTTGCGGATGGACTTAACCCCTTCATTACCTTAGCGGTTAATACCGCCACGGCCATGAAGGGGTTAAGCCCTCCCGCTACCCTCCCGCAAGCCCTAAACAACTACCGTTGGGGCTAATACCCACTTCGGCCACACCCGCTACCCACAATAAAAAAAATACACACACAACAGCCCCACACTAAATAAATTAATATATAAATATATATATATGTGACAGGGCTGCTTGCACTTTTGTAGAAGTTAAATGCATGTTTGCTTTATGGCATCAAGTGCACCACTTTTCTCTCTTTCTTTCTGTTTCTGTCTTTTTTTGCTGGGCCCAGCGATCTTTTTTTTTGTTTCCTTTATCTGAAACTTTACTAACCTTTAATGTGGTGTCCTGAGGTCAGTCAGTACAATGCAGGTCTGGTTGGTGTTAAACACAGTTTGATGTTACACAGCCATGGGCAGTCTCTGTTAAAAAGGAAAAGGGTGTTTCCTTCCTGCATACCATCCAGGGTGGATTATACCATGGTATGGAGGGGGGGAAATTAAAGTAAGTGATATTGAATGTCATTTATTTTACAGAGTAAAGACAGGCATGGGATGTTTGTAAAAGGTACTGTTTTGGGGCTTGCTATAGAAAAGGAGAGGAGAGAGGCTACAGACCTCAGGACTAGTAGGCCGGCCTCTCTGCTAAGGGAAGGCAGCAGGCCTCAGGAAACAGGGAGCTGAAAGTAAACACTGGAGGTCCTCCGCTTTAGCACAGGAACCAGAACACGGCCTCTGCAGGGAGAGGAGGAGCAGCAGGCCCAGGAACCAGTAGACAGGCCTCTTGCTATGGAAGGGCAGCAGGCCCTCAGGAAACACAGGGAGCTGAAGATCAGCTGCTTCAGCACAGGAACCAGGAACATAGGAACATGAACTAGGAACATTGGACAGGAACAGGAACATGGAAACGTAACGAAATATAACAAACCTAGGGCTTGTGGCAAAACACATGTAACATCCACAAAGGTTATGCTTGGCAGAGAAGCATTGTGGGAAAGTTGTATTTAAAGGTCAGCAACCCAATAGCAAAGGGGCGTTGTGACAGCATTGCTCTAATGACTGAGCCCAGGCTGGGGCTGCAGTATAGCTTGCACCGCTGCAGAATATATCATGGGGAGTGTTCAGGACTGCACAGTCTGTAAGGAAAGGTAAGCAGTTAACCGAGGTGTGGATTCCTTTCAGCAAGTTGCTGGGGAGGCTCGGCAAGGTCAACACTTAGAAAAAATCAGGCCTTTTTCTACCGGGATTGATGCCGGGGTCTCCGGAGCTGATACCCATTAATACCAGACCCGGAGCCCCCCGACATGCATCGAGGCAGGAAAAATGCATTAAAGGCCACTTCAGACCTTAGCGGCTAACACCTAAGGCAATGAAGGGGTTAACCAGCCTGCGGGTTTAGTGAGTCGGGGTAGAGGGGTTGGGAAGAGGGGATTTGGCCTTGGTGGATTGTTAGGGCTTGCGGGAGGGGGGGGGTTGCGGATGGACTTAACCTTCATACCTTAGCGGTTAATACCGCCACGGCCATGAAGGGGTTAAGCCCTCCCGCTACCCTCCCGCAAGCCCTAAACAACTCCGTTGGGGCTAATACCCACTTCGGCCACACCGCTACCCACAATAAAAAAAATACACACACACAGCCCCACACTAAATAAATTAATATATAAATATATATATATGTGACAGGGCTGCTTGCACTTTTGTAGAAGTTAAATGCATGTTTGCTTTATGGCATCAAGTGCACACACTTTTCTCTCTTTCTTTCTGTTTCTGTCTTTTTTTGCTGGGCCCAGCGATCTTTTTTTTTGTTTCCTTTATCNNTTATCTGAAACTTTACTAACCTTTAATGTGGTGTCCTGAGGTCAGTCAGTACAATGCAGGTCTGGTTGGTGTTAAACACAGTTTGATGTTACACAGCCATGGGCAGTCTCTGTTAAAAAGGAAAAGGGTGTTTCCTTCCTGCATACCATCCAGGGTGGATTATACCATGGTATGGAGGGGGGGAAATTAAAGTAAGTGATATTGAATGTCATTTATTTTACAGAGTAAAGACAGGCATGGGATGTTTGTAAAAGGTACTGTTTTGGGGCTTGCTATAGAAAATTATATGTTGTGTGAAGTGTATTATGTTTGCTAATTGTGTAAGTTTTGGGAGACAACTCCCCTGTGTGGTATACTTAATTTGGTTTGGTCCAAATTAACCAGTAATAAAAGGGAGGGGGTTTCTTTCCCTGGGGCTGCTGCACTCCTTGTTGTTGCTGTGTGATAGGAGGTTGTTCTTTTTCTGCACTCCTTGTTGCTGTTATGTGATATGAGGATGTCTGTGGAACTTCAGTGAAAGGATGCAAACTTTCTAATGCAGATATTGCTGGCTACTCTCTGTATGGAGACATCATGCTGGGGGAAAAAAAAGAGAAAAAAGCGCAAGGCCCATAGAGTAGTATAGTCAAGTTTATGAGTAGTCAAATACGGTTAAAAACACTTACAACAGTATAGTTGGTACAGGCATACCGGTACTGGTATACAGACCGTGGGAACAGAGATATTGTATTCGTCTGCTTGTCAGGGGTGTCAGAGTCCTGGCCCTTCTTCTCCTCACGATCGGCGAACTGCTTCACTTCTGCGTCAGATGACTCGTGACGTCGGCGCGTGTCATCGATCAGTGGGTGAACTACGGGTGGTTCTCAGCTCCCTCCTCAAACTCGGCGATTCAGATACTCTGTACACAGCAACCTGTAGCCTCTCAGCAACCTAATGCCAGCTCCCAACCAGCACAGCAACCAGAGCAATGTCAGCCCTACGCGTTTCAAGAACTATGTTCTCTTCGTCAGGGGCACTTTCATTGCTGGTTGCTTACAGAGGATATATATAGGGTGGTGCATTAATTAATTAAATAACGCAATACATTGATTTAATCAGTGCCTATTGGTGTATGCTTCCAGTATCCCCATACGAATACATATTAGCTGAACAGGAATTACTATTAATTGTATAATTTATTAAATAATTACAATACTCTAGAATTAAAAAGGGGTATTATTAAAAATAGTTGCCTAAAAATGCTATCTTTATTAATCAATTGTAAATGGTTAAGGGCTAAGAAAAAATGGTAAAAACTCTGTGAATACTAAAAACAAACACCATTACATCAAGAATAAATTGCATTAAACACATATAAAAACTTGCAATTACTTTTAATAAAAAAATCTTTACCCTTGTGCACTTTATTAGTTATTGTTTTGCTCACAGTACCGATATGGCTGTACCAACTATACTGTTGTAAGTGTTTTTAACCGTATTTGACTACTCATAAACTTGACTATACTACTCTATGGGCCTTGCGCTTTTTTCTCTTTTTTTTCCCTTGTCCATAGTTCCTTCTGGTTCCGAGGTTGGTTCCAGGAGCAAAGAAGCAGCATACCCATATTCCTTGTGAACGGACTCCATATGTTGGGACACACACAATTTTTGGAACTCTTATAATTTTAAGTATTGTTCTTTTTTATTTTTATTATATATTTTTTGTAGTCAACTGTTGTTAGTAGTGTGTTATTCCCATTCATTTTATGCGACAAATGTATGTATATGTATAATTATTCTGTTAGTAAGAGTGCTGGTGGACACAGTGGGTGAGAGAGGGGTTAACACCCACCTGGACCCTGACTGTGTTTAACTTATTCATATTATAGTGGAAAGGTGGGAAAGATTCCCAAAAGCAGCGCTTCAGCAGATGAGATGCACCAATAAATGGTATATATTTATGACCAAGATACGGAGAGGTATATTGCAATTGTAGGAGTATTGGACCCAGTGCAAATGCAGGAGTGTGTCATAAGAAATAATGTCTTTTAGTGAGGGACTGTTCAATGCTTATGGCACCTCACAAGACAAACAGAAAAACTCTTACCTGCTGCACTGTAAAACGGTCTGCAACTCCCCTTGGATCCATTGATGGGGAGATACAATACTCATACTTGATCCCCTTCTCCATAGGTGCGTGCATCACGCAGAATAGATACACAGAAGCTTGAAATCCAGAGATTTGCAGCGGAGCACAGCTGAAGAATGGGGCCAGCACCAGCAGTGAAGGGTTAAAAATATATATTTATTGAAACATGGTATAAACGGGGGGGAGACAGAACACACTCTGACGCATTTCTGGCTATGCAGCCCTTTATCAAAGATAAATTTAACTGCTAATACATGTCTTTTTGCTATATCTGAGTGTTGCTGCTTTTGTGCCTTCTCTATGGGAAGACAGGGTTTTATTATATATAATATAATATAATATATATATATATATATATAATATATATATATATATAAAACAAAAAACCCCCTATCCCCCTAACATACAGTACATATATGACAGCAATGATTACTATAGGCTGGGGGGCCCTCGAGAGGGCGCAGTACCATCTTCGTGCCCCACAAATTAATTTAAAAACACATACTACTATAAGAAGAATAACCCCCCCCGCCCCCCCTAACACATACAGTATAGTAATGGGCACAATTACTATTATCCACATATGGATAACTAGTGCATTTGCCCATTTAAAATAATAAAGACAATAGATAAACCTTAAATACATATTGCACTCACCCTTGTTCCGGCTGCCACGATGAAGGCCATCCTCATCTTCATCACCGTCCATGCCCCCTCCGATGCTAGAAAAAAATAAAAAAGAATAAAAACAGCCAATGTAATGTCCCCTAACCCCTTAATCACCATAGCGGTTATTAACCGCTACAGTCATTAAGGAGTTAACCTATCCTCACCCACAACTCGGGAGGCCAACAAAGCCCCACAATAAACATCATTATATTTATTAAATACATAACCCACCCCCTTTGCCCCCCATAAATACATGATTTATTATTTTACATACAGGGTTAATACCCCAGGCCAACGGGATTCCACGGTGGGCCTGACGGGTCACCTCACAGACCTCACAGTAGCCCAGCACCATGTTTCAAACAGGGTCTGGAGGCCTACGTGTGGTCCCCGCCAGGCGCCGTGGTCCACCAGGTGGTCTCGCGGGTCACCGTGGGCCACAATGGGGTCTCAGGGTAGGCGCGCGCTGTGGGGCGCGGGGCCCCGGTCAGACCCAAGGTGTCTGAGGGGCCGGGTGGGATCCCACGGGGGTCTGGGGGCCCTGGGTGGTCCCTAGGGTCCGCGGTGCCCCGACAGATGTGGAGCCACAGGTTCTTCCCCGCAGGTGTCCCCCGTGGACCCGGCAGCCGTTTACCCGTGAGAAGCCCGAGGAGACCGCAGGTGGTCTCCATAGGTTCCCCTGCAGACCTGAGGGAACAACCCTGTATGTAAAAAACATAAACATGTCCTATACATTAAAAACATCATCCCCCCCCACCCCCCCGCCCAACACATACAGTATAATAATGTGCAAAATAACTATTATCCAGATAGGGATAATAGATTATTTGGCCATTATTAAACACATTAACTAGCATAATAAAATAAATAATGTTCTACTGACCTCATCAATAAGAAGCCCCCTCAACAGCAAATTCCGTGTCCTCCTTTGCCAACAAAATACATAGCCAATACATTGAATAAATTCTGATATCAATTAACCCTTAATCACCTTATCGGATAATAACGCAAAGGTAATTAAGGGGTTAAGCACCTGGCCCGATACCCACCTTCACCCATTCATTTGTACAGTGGCTTCATCATGGAACTATGGCTCTATTACCATGTGACAGGCTTTAAATGACGTCACATCCGTTCTCCCCAAAGCCTCTGTCACATGGTCTACTAGAGCCAATCAGAGTAGGGATGTAGTTCCCACGCTCTGATTGGCTACTGTACCATGTGAGGCCGGCCATGTTTCTTTTCATGACGTCGTCTTAAAGGCAATTGAAGCACAGCCATTCTGATTGGCTGGCGTCATTGCCTTTAAATGACATCATCAAAAGTAATTTTTCCCCCCAAAATCACATGGTTTTCACGGCCCAATCAGGGCCGTGGGAACCATATGACGATAATGTGACGTCCATAGGCCTATAAAAGCCTATGTGTCTAATTTTGAAGGCAGATGCCGAGGTGGACGGACCTCCGGAAGAAAGAAGAGGACCGGGGCGTGGCAGCAGATGGTAAGAAGACCCCCAGAAGACCCCAGAAGAACAAGAAAGAAGACGGAAGAACACAGATCAAGATCCCGTTGACGCTTTGGATTAGAAAAAAAAGTCTTGGTTTATTTATTTATTTATGGTTTTTTATTTTATGGGTTCCTGTTGCTGTGTGTGGATTGGTTCGAGAGCTTGATGTTCAACGGGAGTCGGAGAGTGGGGCAGCTAATGGTAAGTTAACAAAAGAATTTTTTTTTTTAACTTTAACTGTTTTTTTAAATTTATTATATGTGATACTATTTTGTTCCCATTATCATTTCTTGCCACTATATGTATGTATGTATGTATGTATGTATGTATGTATGTATGTATGTCTATATCGATATATACATACAGGGTAAGAAATGATTTGGTTGGAAATGCTTGTTTTGCACTATTTAAATGTATTTTGATATGCTGCTATTCTTTCTGTAAATGTGTGTATTGTAATTTTTAATTAGATAGATGTAATTTTTGGTGTTGTATGCTGTGCTTTAGGTCAGGATGAGGCTTGCTTTTTTATAGTGGTTTTTTTTTGGTACTACTATTTTGTCAGATGTTAACTTTGTTGGATAATGGGTTTGTTTTTAACGATTAAAAGAGTTAATTGTGTAATTGATTTGGATGGTATTTTAATTGTTTTGGGATTGATTAATTAATGGTAATTTATTTCGGTGCCTTGCTTGGTTTAAATAGTATACTTGTTTGGATTTCTGTATTTTCTTTTGAATATTTTATTGTTAACCGATTGGCAGAGTGTACAGGTGCACAGATTGTATGCATCATGAATACAATGTAAATTCAATGTTTTGATGGCATTGAGCTTTTGATTGGCAGATGAGAATTATTTTATTAGGAATAGAATTTGTTTTACTGTGTCTGATATGGAGAAGTGCTATTTTTATTTCTGCATGTTTTTGTTAACCCTTAACATTTCTTTGTATATTGGTTATCATGTGTATATATATATATATATATATATATATATAATATATATTTATATATATATCATATATATATAATATATTATATATATATATATAGTTGCATGATGAAGCCACTGTACAAATGAATGGTTAAAGGTGGATATCGGGCCAGGGTGCTTAACCCCTTAATTACCTTTGCGGTTATTATCCGATAAGGTGATAAGGGGTTAATTGATATCAGAATGTAATTGAAATGTATTGGCTATGTATTTTGTTGGCAACGGAGGACACGGAATTTGCTGGGTGCGTTTTTTTGGTTTTTTGTGGGACGAGGGGACTTCTTATTGATGAGGTCAGTAGAACATTATTTATTTTATTATGCTAGTTAATGTGTTTAATAATGGGCAAATAATCTATTATCCTTATCTGGATAATAGTTATTTTGCACATTATTGTACTGTATGTGTTGGGGGGGGGATTGATGTTTTTAATGTATAGAACATGTTTATTTATTTTTTACATACAGGGTCGTTTCCTCAGGTCTGCAGGGGACCTATTGAGACCACCTGCGGTCTCCTCAGGCTTCTCACGGGTAAATGGCTGCCGGGTCCACGAGGGACACATCCGGGGAAGAACCGGTGGCCCCACATCTGTCGGGGCACCGCGGACCCGTAGGGACCACCCGAGAGCCCCCAGACCCCCATGGAAACCACCCGAGGCCCCTCAGACACCTGTGGGTCTGACCCGGGGCCCCCCAGACAGCCGCAGGCCTACCCATGGGGACCCCATTGTGGCCCACGGTGACCCGCGGAGACCACCTGGTGGACCACGGCGCCTAGCGGGGACCACCTGTAGGCCTCCAGACCCTTTTTGAAACATGGTGCTGGGCTACTGTGAGGTCTGTGAGGTGACCCATCAGGCCCACCGGGGACTCCCGTGGGCCTGGGGTATTAACCCTGTATGTAAAATAATAAATCATGTATTTATGAGGGGGCACAGGGGGTGGGTTATGTATTTAATAAATATAATGATGTTTATTGTAGGGCTGTGTGTTGTTTTTATTGTGGGTACTGGGGGTGGGGGAAGGGGGTATTGGACCCAAGGGTATGTGGGTAGGCCTCCCAGTTGGGTATTGGGTGAGTGAGGGTGGTTAGGCCTCACGGGGTGGGGGGTTAGTGGGGGAGGGTATTTAGGCCTCCCGGGTGGTGGGTGAGGTTGGGTTAACCCCTTAATGACTGTAGCGGTTAATAACCGCTATGGTGATTAAGGGGTTAGGGGACATTACATTGGCTGTTTTTATTCTTGTTTATATTTTGCAGCATCGGAGGGGGCATGGACGGTGATGAAGATGAGGATGGCCTTCATCGTGCCAGCCAGACCTGGGTGAGTGCTATATGTATTTAAGGTATTTATTGTTCTTTATGTATTTTACATGGGCAAATTCACTATTATCCATATGTGGATAATATTAATTTTGCACATTACTATACTGTATGTGTTAAGGGTAGTGTATTTATGTGTTGTTATTTTTTTTGGGGTGCACTGAATTTGTACTGCAGGCCTGTGGTGAACACCCGAGGGCCACCGCCGGCCTATAGTATCATTGCTGTGCATCCCAAAAATGTGATATATGTAATGGGGGTATAGGGGTTGTTGGGGGCACAGGGGGTGTATGTTGTTTATTGCAATGTTTATTGGGGGCAGTTGTCCCCAAAAAACATGCTATTATGCCTTAACCCCTTCATTGCCGTAGCGGCTATCACAAAGGTAAGGAATGATTGTTTATTTATATGTGTGTTTTACTCATAGTGTAGATGTGCAGAGGGTCTCCGGAGCTGAACCGCTTTGGTTTTAAGTCCGGGGACCCCCTGCTTCCCGAGATACAGGCCCCTTTATGGGGTGCCGGTATCCCTCTGCTTTGTTTACATTCCGCGGTCACGTGATCGGGACATTTAAATGCAGAAGGATACCGGCACCTCATAAAGGGGCCTGTATCTCGGGATGCAGGGGGTCCCCGGACCTGAAACCAATGCGGTTCAGCTCCGGAGACTCCCGGCACATGTACACTATGAATAAAATTTTATTTGAAATTTTTTTTATTTTGCCAATGTTGGCGCAGAGAGAGTCGCAGATCTCTCTCTGCTGGCATCTCGGCAGGGGACGGCGTAACGCCAGGTTATCGGCAGACAGACTTTCTCGCCACCGGCTACTCGGCGTGTTGCTTTCGCATTGATTCGCCAGGGATTCGGCCCTTCCTGAATACTGCGGGGGCAACACGCCAAAATCATGCTGATATTGAACCCCTGCCAAGAGTGCTTTTTCGGTGCTTACTGCATCCAGCCCTAAGTTTCCAATGGTAAAAGATGGGTATCCATTACTATGCAGCAAGCCCCGGTAATGTAATTAGCCAGGGTGTCTGCATGGCAATGGCGGATAAAAGGAGAAGATGGGCAAGGTGTCAGGATAACTGGCAGGCGGAGAAGGGTGGAGGAACAGGTCTGCAGATGGGCTCTAAGCGGGTGAGACCCTTTGTTGTGCCCAGACACTTTGGAGCCTGCCCAGCGGGCGGCAATGGGCTGGCCAAGGAAAGCCGTTGCCGAGACTGAGCTCATAGGTGTGATTTCCATTGGTCAGTTCTAAGCACGCTCCCTCCTTTGATTGGGTAAAGCCAGGCGAGCCCTCGGCTCGTGATTGGCTGGTGGGAAAATTCCCACGCTCTGATTGGTCACCGCTCTGTCTTCCATGCTAGAGATAGCTCAGCGGAGTGTATGTAAAGAGATGGCTTGACCAGAGAAACAAAGCGTCCTAGGGCTTGAGCCGGTGAAGAATTGAAAGTGCTCTGCTTCGAATAGCAGAGGGCTCAGCACGGAGTTGCCGGAGAAAAGCCTGGCCGAGCTGAGGCTAAGTCCCGTATTTAACGGCCAAGTTCTGAGCGGAGAACGTAGTGGGGAGAGCACTGCGATTCTTCCAAAAAGAGAACCGAGTGTTCCTGGATGTGCAGCGGGCAGGGTAAGCCTTGCTGAAGCAGGCACCCTGCACCTAATTGAGGCTAGTGACTCACCCCATACCCCCCAGTTGGTATGTATTTACTGTATTTTGTGTAACTTTTGTATGTCTGCGGGCTTGCCAGAATAAATACAATTTATTCAATAATGTTGTTCTGCCTAGTGAATGATCCCGGTAAGGTAAAAAGATGTTAAAAGTGCTATTCTCCCATGACAATGGACTCTAAGCCTGTACAAGTGTGGAACCTGCACCGGAGAAGGCATTTTGGTGGCGCTGGGCACCAAGACTGTCTAGGATTCTCCTTGTATGAAAGTGTGTATAGTTCTATTGTGATGTTGTGTTGTGTCTGCTGGTTCTCGCCACAACAAAAATACTTTAATTTAACTTCAGTGTCCTGTCAGGTGCTTCATCCCATGAAAGAGTCCTGGTCTCCCGTGACAGAGGGTATGTCGGGTGCTGATATAGAACGCTCTTTAGCGGTGATGTGACAAAGGAGTTTATGGTTCACAAGATGGTGGTGAGGTGGAAGAGGCAAACAGGTAGGCGGGTTGGTCATGATCCAGTTAGTCCGGTTATGTTGGTGGGGTTTGGTGGACAGGACAAGGGTGATCTGTATTTCTGATTTTGAAACCAGTTTATTTATTTTAGAGTTTTTGTTGTCTTTCTTTGGCGCCATGAGGGTAAGTGAATTCATGGCAGCCTCAAAAAAGGGGGCAGGGGGTTTGAGAGTGGAGGATGTCCATGGTGGGATCGGTTCAGATCCGTTTCCTGATAAGGAGGTCTAAGACAGAGGTAAGGGTAAGTGGGTATTGTTGGGGGAATTGAAGGGAGTCCAATCTGCCCAATTAAGTTAGTCACACAGAGAGTGCAGTTGAGGCCTAAAGTTGGGGGGGGGGGGAAGCGCAATTTTTGATGCGTCAGGATGGTTCTCTATTCAGGTTTCAATTTATAAGAGTGCTGGATCGGTGTGAGGATACACTATATCTAGAGGGAGTGAGAATTAGCTGTCCTTATCTTAGGGATGAGGTTGTATATTTACTGTTTTTGTACATATATTGTGCGGCAAAGAGAGCAGCGAAAAGATCTTACGGGACAGTGGGGATTGTGTCTGGATTGGGTGAAAATGTCATGGTAGGGTAAGAGGGTCCTGTTTTGGTGTCAGTTACTCCCGCTGTTGGAAAAGAAAGGGTTAGTGGGGGTTCCTAGGGTATTGGTGTTGCATGTTGGGGGTAATGACTTAGCTGAGGTGCAGTCTATGGAGTTGCTGAAGACATTGAGAAGGGATATCTCCCAATTGTTATGGCATTTGCATAATCCATTCCTGGTTTGGTCAATGTTTGCTCCCAGATTATTGTGGCGAGGGGCTAGGAATGACAGGGCCATCGAGAGGTCAAGGAGGTAAGTAAATAAGGCAATGGCGGCCTTTGTGGATTCACTGGGCAGATTATCGATTTGGCACACAGATCTGAAGGGCAGTTCTGCAGGTTTGTTTATTGGACATGGGGTGCATATCTCAGATATTGGAAGTGATATCTTTAATCTGTGGTTGTAGGGCAGTTTGGAGAGGGCAGTAAGTTTGTTGGCGGTCAGTTAAAGCAGTTAACTGCCCTTGCTTATGGTGGGGCGGGGTTCTGTTTGTTGTGGGGACCGTACTGGTTTGGCTCTTTTAGTGGAGGTCGGTGGCCCTCTTGTGGTGTGGTCATGGGAGAGGTGCTGCCATACAAGGCTAATATGGTAAGTATGGGAGTCACCTGCCAAGTAATGTGTATTTTACAGTGCCATCAGGCTCGTGGTGGTGGCGATTTAGGGTTCAAGCCACGGGTATCCTGTGGACTTTTTCCCCTGGGAAGTAAAATGTTAAGTTGTGTATTGGTTATGTTGTAATTAATAAACGCTGTGACACTTTATATGGACTAATTCTGATGTCAGTGTGTTTGTACAAGGTTGGGAAGAGGTGATAAAATCTGAGGCTAGGTAAGTCATATGCACTTGACGCAGCCGCTCCAGAATCTTCAGGTTTGTTATATCACTGCAGGGTGTATCTTTCTTTGGGAGATGTGAGCAGGCAGTATTGTAGGAGGCTCAGATTGCTGTGAGAACATACTGTGTGGATTGAAATATACAGTGGAGATAAAAGCACAACATTGTTTTTGCAGAGATCTGCAATCAACCACTAAGTATTTGTGAGATTGAGGAAGACAAACTACTTTTGCAAATGGAAAAGACAGCAAAACTAGGTTATGATGGGTGATTTTCATTTTAGTACAACTGAAGGAAATAGGTTTTTGAATGTGCTAAAAGACAATTACATTGCCCAAATTATTGAGGAAGCAACCAATTCAATTGAGGGCTCCCATTTGAAATTATTTATCAAAAACAGAATTATATGGAATCAACACAGACTTTGTTTTAGAAAGTCAGATTTCAGTCAAATAAGGAAGAATCTACACAGAGTAAATTGGAAATAAGTTCTTGCAGGAAACAATACAGAAGATAAATAGGTAAAAACATTGTTAAATAAGAACACTTATCAGTGTATACCCTCGCATAATAAATACGAAAGGAACAAATCCAAACCGATGCGGCTAAATAAAAACTATGGGGAAGAAATGGAAAAGAAGTGGTAGGCATTTAGATTCTTAGGGGCCCATAAACTAAAGGTTCATTAAAAAAATCACTGGGCCATTTAAATCGCCGTTTTGTGAGCGTTACTATCACGGTATTCAGAAAGCGTCGATTACCTTTGATAGCAAAATTCACAAAACAGGGGCGAGTAGCCAGCGGCGTGAAGATCGAGCCTCTGAAAAGACCTTACCCGGCGATTACTTTGTGCTGCAGAGAGAGCTTCTCAGAGAGAGCCGCCTCCCCCTGCACAAATCTTGGCCGAAATAAATGTTTTTGAATTTGTATTACTAGTGTAGCCCTGGTAAGAAATGGGGCTATAGTTCTATCCTACTCCTGGTATAATCCCTTCTAAGGGCAGGTTGCCAGGAGTTATCATGGGTTTCCCCCACTTCAAGCAGTTGCCCTGAATGGTGGAGGTAGGTCACCTGACCCTGTGTCCAATCAAGAGGCACAGGGGCTGTCATGGAACAAGAACTGCACTTCTGTTTCACCCCCCCTTCCTTGCAGTTCTGCCCGTTAGTTTCTCATTTCCAGCTGCATGTGTTTTGCTCTGTGCACACACACAGTGCCCGTGTGATAGACACAGTGTTATTTCCCCTGTCCCAGCAGCTTGCTGTATCAGAAATGCAACATTATTGCTACATGTTGTGGTTTCCTTAGACATTTCAGTGAGTTGCTATAGCAGCCCCAGCCTTTCTCCCAAATGGGCTAGCCTGCTTTCTCCCCCTCTGCTCTGCCCACAGATGGTCTGTCCCCAGGCTATCTTGCTACCCAGCATACATTGGGACTTCCTTTTCCACCATCCCCACTGGCTGAGTGAGTACCTGCTGTAACTGCTCTAGTGGCAGGATTACCCTTTTCACCTGTCCTTAACTACAAAGCACCCACAGAGAGACATTATCTAAACACCAACATCTCTTCACAAGTGCCTGTCCTTTATGCTGCTTTCCCCAAATAAAGTGAAGAAAAGATACAGAACTTGTTGTGCTTTGAAAAGAGGGCCGAGTTGAAACTATCTGGGCTAATCATCTTACACATGACCCTGGCCTCCAGAATAGTGAAAAGGATACCGTGCGCCTTACAGACACTTACAGGAGCTGCTACTCTAGACTTTATGATAACACAGAGCAGCCTTTCAAACAGCAAACTGCACACAGCCTGCAGCCTTACAAATAAGCAAGCAGATCCACACTGGACACAGCCAGCAAACAACCTTGCACACAAGGCAGCAGCGTTGCAAACAGACAGTGCAGCTTACAAAAACTTGATTGCCTTTCTCTGTCTGAGTTCACCCTCTGCACAGCTCCATAGTGAGGGATTACCATCTCACCTTACCCTGCGCACGTCCCCACGGCTAGCGCCACCGAGGGCCACGCCACCGGACACCCGCCAGAACACGGGTCAGAGCCACCGGACACCTGTGAGTACAGCTACCCCTACTCTGCACGCTGCAGGACACCGCTGGGCATCATCTGAGACAGACACCCATCGCTGACACAGGTAAAAAGACCGCACGCCACACGCGCTGGCTAAAGGCCTACACACACCTATAGCATGGCAGAACTCAGAGCCTCACCAGATATCACGCAGAAGAGTGATCACTCAGACACAGAGACCGCTGCGCAACTGCAACAGGCGCAGGCAGACGCAAGGCCTAAACGGACAGTCACACTGACACAAAAGGCCCGCAAAAAATATGAGACTGACATTGAAGCGCACCGCGCTAAATTAGAGTTGGCCTGGGAAACAACCACACTGGGAATACGCAATGTTACTAGTGTTGGCAACTATGCGCAACAGCAATAAGGACGGATCACTCGCGTTATCAAGAGCTGTCAGAGGCATACATTACTTACCTGACCAGGGCCAACACCAGCGAAAGCCTACAAGAAAGAGACTTACAGAGTAACATTGACCTGACACGAGACAGCCGCGTGCATACCACTATCACGGAGGCTGAGAGTAGGAGAAAGGACCTTTTCTGGAAACCGCATCACAGCGCTCCAGCGCATCCAGGCACTCATCAAGGTCAGCAAGATCAGCGCAATCTCACGCATCAAGCGCCAGCGCAAACGCCACCAAGGAGCGAGCCACCGCAGAGGCTGCACGTGCCAGGGCCACATACGCTCAGAAAGAGGCAGTCATGAAACTAGAAAAGGCCCGCTTAGAAGAGGAGGAGCAGACAGCCGCTGCCACCGCCACTGCCACCGCCACTGCCACCGCCGCTGCGGCCACTGCCACCGCTGCACGGAAAAAGGCAGAGGTGGACGTCAACCTAGAGGCCCTAAATCAAGAGAAGGAAGCCGCCGCCGCCATAGCCCAAGCTGATGTCCTAGAAGCAGCCGCGAGACAGGACGGCGGGGAGCAACCGTACAGACGGATAGCCTCAGAGGATCCAGCCCAACGCACTGAAGACTACGTAAGGAGCCTCTTCAGTGTAAACACCAGCGCACCATCTCAACACGGAGGGAATGACTCCACAGACACCGAAGACTTGCTAGGTCCACGAGGAGAAGACTCTGTTCCTTCAATGGTACATGCTGCCTGGGATAGCCACAACCGCAACAGTGATCCACACGCCAGCGTGCACACGGATGCACCACAACAGGCTCGCAATCCAGGTACACCCACACAGGAGAACACAGCCCCTCACACTGACCAGCAGTCACCACGCGTCCACGCCAAGGAAGAGGCGACCGCACGGACCCTCCCAGCAACTACCTCAGAACAGGATCAACACGCCGATGCCTCAGGCCTGACAGACATAGCCAAGTACATGATCCGGCGTGACCTGGTGCAAGCAGGACTCATCAGCTTCGACGACCGCCCTGAGAACTACCGGACGTGGAAGTTCACATTCAAAGACGCAATCAACAGCTTGGACTTCTCAGCAAGGGAAGAGCTCAACCTGCTATTCAAGTTCCTGGTGAACGAATCCAGGGAGCACGCAAAGAGACTTCGGGCAGCAAACGCGAACCAACCCCAAGTAGGTCTTGATCTAGTGTGGGAAAGGCTAGAAGAGTGCTACGGTAGCCCCGAAGCAGTCGAGGATTCGCTCTTCAAAAGAGTCGACAGCTTTCCCAAGATCACAACTAAAGACTACTCGAAGTTACGAGAGCTCGGGGACCTGCTGCAAGAGCTGGAGTTTGCAAGGAAAGACCATTCCTTAACAGGTCTCAACGTCTTGGACTCAGCTCGTGGAGTGAGACCCATCTTGGAGAAGCTACCCTACAACCTCCAAGAAAAATGGATTTCACAAGGCTCCAAATATAAAAGGGAGAAGCAAGTCGCCTTCCCCCCATTCTCATTCTTCTTGAGCTTCATCCGCGAAGCGGCAAGGACAAGGAACGATCCCAGTTTCATCTTAGGTGCACAAACCACACACAGTGCAAGCAGCCTGAGGACTGAGAGACCAGTGGTGAGATACGGTAATACCCAAACACCCATCTCGGTCCACAGGACGGACGTGCCTTCCACGACCCAAACTACCCCCGATCAGTCGGTCGCCGGAGACGAGGAACCAAGGGACCTTAACAAAGAATGCCCTATACACAAAAGGCTGCATCCGCTTAACAAGTGTATCGGATTCAGAATGAAACCCATAGAGGAGCGAAAGAACTTACTCAGGGAATGGGGAGCTTGTTTCAAATGTTGTGCTTCCACAACTCATTTATTCAAAGACTGTAAAGAAGAAATCAAATGTACAGTGTGCGAAAGTGACAAGCACGTGACATCGTTACACCCAGAGGCGCTGACACTCCACCAACAACAACCCATCCTCCGTAGCGGAGCATGGCGGGGAGGAAAGAGGAGGAGAGCCAACATCCGTCACATCTCAGTGCACCGAGGTTTGCGGAAAAGAAAGCGACAAAATGTCCTGCTCCAAAATATGCCTTGTCGCAGTGCACCCCCAAGGACAACCTGAGAAGGCTATTCGGATGTATGTAATCCTCGACGACCAAAGCAACAGATCATTGGCGAAGACGGAGTTCTTCAACTTGTTCAACTTACAAGACAATGCCTCACCCTACACCCTCAGAACCTGTGCAGGGTCAACTGAGTCAACAGGGAGAAGAGCAAGCGGTTACGTAATACGTTCGGTGGATAACAGAGTGAAGATAGCTCTCCCCACCCTCATCGAGTGCAACCACATGGCCACAAACAGGGACGAGATTCCCACACCAGACGTGGCACGCCATTACCCGCACCTCACAGGAATAGCCAACTATATCCTGCCGGTAGAACAAGGCGCCAAGATCTTGCTGCTGCTCGGTAGGGACATCATGAGGGTACATAAAGTCCGTAAATAGCATAACGGACCCCACAACGCGCCATACGCCCAAAGACTTGACCTAGGATGGGTGATAGTGGGCAATGCGTGCACTGACAAAGAGCACGGACAAGACTATGTTGACGCCCGCAGAACGGTGGTAACAGAATGTGGGCACACATCTCTCTTTGAACCATGTCTTTGCCATCTCCAAGTGACAGAAGGGCCAAGTGAAGAGAAAAGACAAGGTCATACCCCTGAGATCAACAAAAACATCCTCACATCGGGGGGATGTGACAATGGCCTAGGATGCTTAGCGGTTCAGATCTTGCAGTTCTGCCCGTTAGTTTCTCATTTCCAGCTGCATGTGTTTTACTCACACAGTGTTATTTCCCCTGTCCCAGCAGTTTGCTGTTTCAGAAATGCAACATTATTGCTACATGTTGTGGTTTCCTTAGACATTTCAGTGAGTTGCTATAGCAACCCCAGCCTTTCTCCCAAATGGGCTAGCCTGCTTTCTCCCCCTCTGCTCTGCCCACAGATGGTCTGTCCCCAGGCTATCTTGCTACCCAGCATACATTGGAACTTCCTTTTCCATCATCCCCACTGGCTGAGTGAGTACCTGCTGTAACTGCTCTAGTGGCAGGATTACCCTTTTCACCTGTCCTTAACTACAAAGCACCCACAGAGAGACATTATCTAAACACCAACATCTCTTCACAAGTGCCCGTCTTTTATGCTGCTTTCCCCAAATAAAGTGAAGAAAAGATACAGAACTTGTTGTGCTTTGAAAAGAGGGCCGAGTTGAAACTATCTGGGCTAATCATCTTACACATGACCCTGGCCTCCAGAATAGGGGCGGTGCCTGCTGATATCATTAAGAGCAGTGCATTTCCTTTTTAGAGTGGTTGTCTCTGAGCTAGTGTTAGTGAGGAGAGGAGTGAACAGCTTATGAGTAGAGCTGATAGAAGATAGTGAGGTGGACCAAATACCTCTCACCCTGCTTAGGGGGTGAGGGACGAGCTAGCCCAACTCTGGGTGGCCCTTGGGTCCAGAGTGGAGGCAGGGACCATCACAAAGGAGAACAGCTAGTGGACATTGTATATCAATTGTACCTGTCTGCTGCTGCGGGAGACTGAATAAAGGAGTCTGCTGTTAAAGAGAACCTTGTGTGAGACTGGAATCTCTCATCCCTTGGAGGGGGATTTCTGTGGTAGGGATTCCACCCCGTATTCCTGGGGCTTACTACAGATGGAGGCGCTGCACCATTGAAGAAGAACGAAGACATCCACCCCAGTAACCTGTCCTATGTTCCCCCATGACACCGCGGGAGACTCTGGCCCTCCTGTTGCCAGCAGGTATGCACCACACAGACATGTAGCCAGACCCCAGAACACCTTAGGGGGCCTGTAACAGGGGACTTATCCCTGTTCAGGTAATGTGCCTCTAATCCAGCAGTGTGGTGGTTAACTGCTCTTAGTCAATTAACAAAACACCACCTGCCTGATTAGATGGCTTATAAAGCCTGTCTTTTGAAACAGGAAGAGAGAACTCTTTAGCTGACACCTGAGCTGAACTTAGAGACACACTTGTCTTGAGCTCTGCCAAAAAGATAGCAGAGCTGCTTTCAAGACACAGGGAAAACTTCTAAACCTGTATGCTGACCAACCCTGGAGACAAGGGAGCTGAAGCAGGGACAGTGAAGATTTTCCCTCCAAACCACAAGGAACAGATAAGACTTTTATTCTTAAAAGACTGCTTATATCTGCTTATTGCATGCTATGTGTTTGGGGTTGGGAGATACAGCCATGTGATTTTTCTTTAATCATACATAATTTGCTGGTCCCCCACCTCTCACTAACTCCTTGTAGCGGTAAATGATCAAAACATACGTATAATGGTTGGTCGCGATGGCATTTAATTTTTTTTTAATAAAGCAGTTCACCTTAACCAAGGAAAGTCATGTAGAACCAAGAAGCGTGAAAGTCTATTATTAATTATTTGATGCTACTGACCTCAAGATGCATACATTAATGAATGTGACAGCTTGACCGTAGAAGGGCTTTTTGGAACTTTGCGCATACGTGGCAGGCAAGCTCAAGCAATTTCAGCCAACAATGTTTAATCGTGACATAGAAATTGCTATTGGATTTTTGTTGTACAATCAACTCCGCGACTGGACCACTTGAAGTTTATCGACGGATTGCTTAACTCGCTAACATGCGCGATTTTTTGAAATCCTACAAAACGATATCACACCGCTTTTTTAACTCGGCACGATTAGATCAAATTGCGCTGCCATCAAATTGGGTATTCCATCTACACACCGCGTGGAAGTGTTCTAATAACGGCTGCTGCATCAGCAGCCGCAGATCAAGCGCCAACAGCCCAGGTCGTGGTTTGAATCGGCCCTGGTATATCAGCATTTGATTTCCAGTCACTGCCGGTGACCTCAAGGTCCCCGCCCTTTTAAGTTTAGAAACCTTACAAGCGGTGCTCCATTGGGTACCTCTGCACCGGTCTTCTTACATGGGCTATAATTAAACTGAAATAGTTTTGCAGGTAAAAGGAAAAAGTATTAACCAAAAAATAATGTTTTACCTATGTTGGGTTATATATATGTAGTTTTACCATTTTGTATTGAATATCTCTTTTAATGTACTCGCGTACTGGGTGAGCCCAAGATGTGTTTTGTTTTTAAACTTCTGTGTACAATATGTTCAATGCAAAGTTGAAGCGATATTTCAAAGCTTCACCAAGTTTGGTGAAAGGGTGATTTGCATATGTTTACCCAACACGAGGAATTGGCTGTGGTTTAATATGTCGAGCACAGGCCTCACATGCAGGAATATGTAATTGAGCATGACATAGGTCAGGGACACTTTTGTAGCTATGCACTGTGTGTGGGTACACTTCGGCTACAACCAATCATGGCGCTGAGAGGCCTAACGTGGACCGCCCTCCACAAGACTGAAAGGAGGATATTTAGCCCTCCGAGGGAGTTGCCACAAAAACCCGAGCCTGAGGTAACTTAATAGTGAAATTGTTGCTCCAATTCGCGCAACTTGATCCCCCCTGAGGCCACAGTAGCGGCGAGGAGTTTTGGTGCGTTCCATTTCTGCTTTCAACCACGCGATCAGCACACGGAAGCAGAGAGTGTCCTTGTAACAGTGGACTTATCCCTGTTACAGGTAATGTGCCTCTAATCCAGCAGTGTTGTTGTTAACTGCTCTAGTCAATTAAACAACACACACTGCCTGATTAGATGGCTAAAGCCTGGTCTTTTGAAAACGGAAGGAGACCTCTTATCTGTGACTGAGACGCACTGAACCACTTGGGAGAGAGAGCAGAGATTGGTCCTTGACTCTCACAACAGCCTTGAGCCCCTGCCAGAAGAAAACCGCCTAGCTGCTTACAGACACAGGAACAAGGGAACACAAATTGCTTAGCTAACGGAGATGGAATTAATGCATAGTGTTCACTGTAAGGAATCCGCTCCGAGTTTTACTGGGTGCCTTAACTTGCAGACTTGTGCAGTCCTGGAGCACCTCTCACTGATTGTTGACTACAGCCTGGATTCACTCACCAAAGCAATACACATCCCCTTGGTATCTATTGCAGCTGTGCAGCCTATCACTGCAACCTAGACTTGCATTCACCTATTGGAGCAGCAGTAACTTCACACCCCACTCGGGGATTGGCCGCTGGCCTTTAAGTACTGTCTTCCCATAATGCTCCATAGCGAGCATAGTCACTAAATGGATGTCACTACGGTTTTGGCCACAAGCCTCGCTTGTTCTCCTATGCTGATACCAGGTTCCGCCCTGCGTCCTTCAGCTTTCTTCAAGCCGTTGTTCTCCTATGCTGATACAGGTTCCGCCTGCGTCCTTCAAGCTTCTTCAAGCCGCTGTTCTCCTATGCTGATACCAGGTTTCCGCCCTGCGCCTCAGCTCCTTCAAGCCCGTTGTTCTCCTATGCTGATACGGACGTTCCGTCCTGCGTCTTCAGCATTCCTGTTTCTCATTGTGCTGAAGCAGAGGTTCGTTCCTGAGTCTCAGCTCCTGGATTCCTGCACTGAAGCGGAGGTTTCCCTGTGTATCTACAGCTCCTGGTTCCTGGGGCCTACTCTTTCCCTAATCTAGAGAGCCGTGTCCTGTGTTCCTGCGCTGCTAAAGGATTCCCTAGCCCGTCAGGGCACTCTATGCGCTGTGCACTGGTGCACCCCGTGCAGCAAAGCGGTGTGCTATATCTGTCTGCCTACCTCTCCCTGTGACCAGTACCATGGGCACATGGTCGTCGCTCGCGCCAGAGGCCAACCCCGCGCTCCTAAGCTTGAAGCGGGGCTCTCCTGACTACCTGTTGCCGAACTCTTGCCTGAACAATGTGTTTATCCTGATGTCTCCTATCCGACCTGGCTTGTTACAACGACGACGCTGTCTTCTCCTTTCCTGATCCTGTTACGATATGACAACGAAACTGCGCCATCCGGATTAGCCTGCGCGGTATATCAAGGTTTAGGTGCTTTTACAACCCTAACCTCAGCCACGCGGTCGACCACTGGTTTGTGGCGAGCAGAAAAGTCTGAATGCTCGGCCCCACAAACTCGGACCCCGTGAGGTAAGGGTTGGTACGTTTTATGCATGAATACTGTCCGACCTATGGACCCAGTCCAAGTATCAAGACTGGTATCTGTGCGAGGCATATCCTACCCCTAATGGAGGATCCATGTTGTTGATGGTTGTAACGCTTTTGCAAAAAGAAATGCGTAATTGATCTCATTAGTAAGGCTTCCTGCATCAGAGACTTTAAAACAGTATTTTGCCATTGTGAACTATCCTGATTCCCTTCTCCCAGGGATAGGTGATTTTGTGAAAGGGCTAACGTCTGTAGGACTCTCAATGCCCTGGCTTTGTCATTTGGACATTCACCTAGTACAAGGGGATCCTTTCGTTCATGGTGGTTCGCTCAGGATACGCTGCATTTACTTTCCTCGGTATTGGAGGTTCGCTGTTTAAACAGGATGCTCCTGACGCCTACGCCGCCATTTGGCAGTTCCCCTCTGTGCCAGTCCGTCGCTACAAAATCGGGGGACGTATCTCCCTCCCCGGGAGATGACCAAACGGACCATTAGCAATATCTCTAATGTAGAACTGCCACAGTCCCTAGCTCTGATTGTGTGGCCCGGGTTCCCTGACCACTAATATAGGTTACTTTAACCCTGCCGATCACTCCTGTGAGGCTCCCATGGAGGAATACATATGTTTCACTAACCCAACACTAAGGTTCTAGTATCAGAAAGAATAAGTTTCTTAGTTCTTCTATTTCTAGCTCAGAAGCACTTCTCTCTAGGTCTGAGGGTTTTCCAGCTTAACCCCTGCCGAGCAGTCCTGGAGAGGTTCCCCTGGAGAATACATATGTTTTCACTAGCCACACTAAGGTGCTACTATAAGAGAATAAGTCCCTTAGTTCCCCTAGTTCTAATCCGAATCTGTCACCTCAGGTCTTGAGGGTTCCAGGTAACCTCTGCTAGGCAGTCCTGTGGGCTTTTCCTGTAGAGAAAGAATCCCTAAGTTTGTTCCCAGGGTTATTTCTCTATTAACCTCTGTGGGCAGCTCTGAGTTTCTTTGGTAAATCCGTTTCTCTGTAGCCATGGTCACGCCCCTAGCTCAGAGGAGAGATTCCTGGTCTCTCCTTATACAGAAGAGAAGATACCTATGTTTACTCTCAGGCATTGTCTTGCATTAACCCCTGTAAATTCTTGGGCTCCAAGTTAAGCCTTCTTTTAGCCTCAGAGAAAAGAGTCCCCAGTCAGACAGCGAGGTTGCATGAGGTATTCCCATAACCGTACGGAGTCCTTAGATATTCTTTGCTATAAATCCCCTGCTTCAGCTCAAGTACGCAGTTTCAGTTCCGAAAACTTCGGCTAAAGTTCTGGTTCCTGATAAAAATGTATTGAGAGGTCGGTTTTTCCTAAGCTTGGTCGCAGAGTTCCTTCTCCCGGGTGTTTCGCTGAACCAGCTGTCGCCACATAGCGGTGATCCCTGCTTCAGCGGCATAGTTCCCACATTATTGAGTCTGACAGTTAATTTCTGGTTTTCCCAGAATTCTTACCAAATACCTACTTAGAGCAGTAAAGTATATGATAAAACCCCCGGTGTATGTCTGAGTCTCCTCCTCTTTAAGCTTAGGGTTAAAAGCATACAGTAGTCTGTATGTCCCTCTGGGGTTTCATATATGTTCCAGGACGGTTTGCTGACGCACGGTTTTTCCCAAAAGTGACGGCTTTCTGGAGGAAAAGACACAAATAGAGAGATCCCGCCCGCCTCATAACCACCCCATCCAACTTTAAACTTCTAAACCTGTATGCTGACCAACCCTGGAGACAAGGGAGCTGGAGCAGGAACAGTGAAGATTTTCCCTCCAAACCACAAGGAACAGATAAGACTTTTATTCTTAAAAGACTGCTTATATCTGCTTATTGCATGCTATGTATTTGGGGCTGCGAGAACTGCTTGACTAAGGGAGATGTGAATTATTGCATAGTGTTTCACTAGAAATACTCCCAAGTGAATAGAAGCTTTGTTCCCACCCCTGTGTTTGGATGAATTTCCTGATGAAAAGGAAAAGGCACAATAAAGCCTTATTATAATTTCACATTATAAAAGACTCCAAGTGTGTACCTCTGTGAACGTCCGTCTACATTTGGTGTCCGAGGTAGGACAAGAGGTGTCTTTGTAGTTAAAAAGGACCGGAGTTTTTATGTGAAATTTTTTGTTATGCTTTTTGCCTACAAACAGTCTAAACAACTTGGAAAAAAAAAAAAAACTCATGCAGCAGAGGCAGAGTTACAGGGGTACACACCACTGAAACTTACACTGCACTGAGACTTACAAAAACCACGGATGGACTCTTTTCCTCAATCCCAAGAGAATGCTGAAGCAGGTAAACCTTTAATTGCCTATCACAAAGTGTAATACGGTCATTGAAATAGGGGTTTTGCCTTCCAGCCATAGTCATTGTTCAAGAAGTGAGTCAGCCCTTGAAAAGGGATAGGTGTTTGTTGTTTTCAAAAGTTTCGCTGAAGCAGTGAATACAGATGGTGACCCATGAGGGGTAGTGATTTTGCAAATAAAGGTTGCCACACCACATAGGGCTACCAGCTGTGATTGGAGTATATGCAGAAAAGTGTGAAAATTGATACACAGACTGTACTGAAGCAGGGGATTTTTTAGCAAACAAATGCTGCGTGTAAAATTGCCCTATAAAGGAAAAAGGTTTTTTCAAAGCCAATTGCTGAGTGTTGAGTCACCCTGCCGGGAATGAAAGAAATAGTCCACTGCAAAGAATGGTTTTTTTTCTGCAAGTAGAAAAGTATGCCTATTATCTTGGGAGCAAAACAGACACCCAAAGAGTGAAGTGTGAATGCCATAATACCCAAAGATGAGACTGAAAATTACTGAACTCAGGCAGAAAACCAAATTCTGTTGCTGAAGCGGAGGGATTGCACCCAGCAAGTAAATGGTGTATAGCAAATAGACTTTTTTACCTAGCAACTGCACAACTTGTATACCTGATAAAAAAAAATGCATGCACAGTACTGCTGATTTTGAAAAAAATTATCCAAGAAAGAAAAGTCTACAGAGATGCCTGTGAGAGCTTCGATCTCTACAAGCAAAATATGCCCATCTGTAGGACTACCACAATTGGGGGTTCTAGCAAATACAGTGGCAACAGCTGCAATAGCGCCTCCTGAGGTCAGGAAGAAAATTACACCTGATAGCCTAAAAATGGAGGACAAGATGCAGCGTTCCTGTAATGAACCCTACCCCACGGAAGAGTGGCCCTTCCAGTCCAATAAAGAGGAAGATATCTCTTACGGGGAACCCGAACCGAGTCACACCCACAAAACACCCCAAGAATGGTGGGGGTGCCTGAACTCGGCACGAACAGAAAAGACCACTCCCTTTGACGAATATGATCAGCAGGAGAAAGAGCGGGAGCAGTGGATCACCGAATATTTCTGTCAGCTAAAGCAGCTGCAAGAAAAGCCTGGCGTATATAATGAAGCTACTAAAATTTCAAATGAAGATGGAGACCCCAATATCCCTGAAGGGACGGTGTCATCCAAAACAAAAAGGCGGAAAAAGAAAAAGAAAAGCAGTTCTTCACTTACCGTGGAAGGAACAGACACGTCCGCAGATCCTGTGGAGGAAAAGGGGGACCGAGTTGCCCTGCAGCCTAGAGAAAATGGAGAATTCGTCCCACGGTTAACCGAATATCCAGAGGGCCCAAGGCAGAAGTCGTTTACCCCAAAGAAGTGTCTGTCCGGTGCCAACAGTGAGGAACCCTCAACCAGTCATCCCAGGGAAGCGGAGCCGGAACCACTGAGTGACGATCCCTTGACCAGCCCTGAAGACGCCCTGAAAATTGCCAGGCATGACTGTGATCTGCTCTGTGAAGAATTAGGAAGAGAGAGAAAAAATAATGCTGAGCTACAGAAGACTGTGCTCGCAATTTACTCTGCGGCCAGGACAGAATTGGACGATCTCAATACTGCAAAGGCTACTATTTCCGCCATGGATGAAAAGCAGAGCCAATCTGATAAAATGGTGGCTACGCTAAAGCGGAAGTATGAGGAGGCACTGCGCTTGTTCTCCTATGCTGATACCAGGTTCCGCCCTGCGTCCTTCAGCTTCCTTCAAGCCGCTTGTTCTCCTATGCTGATACCAGGTTCCGCCCTGCGTCCTTCAGCTTCCTTCAAGCCGCTTGCTCTCCTATGCTGATACCAGGTTCCGCCCTGCGTCCTTCAGTTCCCTTCAAGCCGCTTGTTCTCCTATGCTGATACGGAGGTTCCGTCCTGCTTCCTCCAGCTTCCTGTTCTCCTGTGCTGAAGCAGAGGTTTCATCCCTGTGTCCTTCAGCCTCCAGGATTCCTGCACTGAAGCGGAAGTTTCGTCCCTGCGTTCTTCAGTCTCCTGGATCCCTGCACTGAAGCGGATGTTTCGTCCCTGCTTCCTTCAGCCTCCTGGATTCCTGCACTGAAGCGGATGTTTCATCCCTGCTTCCTTCAGTCTCCTGGATTCCTGCTCTGAAGCGGAGGTTTCCCTGTGTATCTCCAGCTTCCTGGTTCCTGGGGCCTACTCTTTCCCTAATCTAGAGAGGCCGTGTCCTGGTTCCTGCGCTGAAACAGAGGATTCCCCAGTCCGCTCAGGACTCTTGCGCTGTGCACTGGTTTAACCGTGCAGCTAGGCGGTGTGCTACGCTGGTCTGCTTACCATCTCCTGTGACCAGCACCATGGGCCATGGTTGTCGCACGCGCAGAGGCCAACCCCGCGCTCCTAAGCTGAAGCGGGGCTCTCCTGACTACATGTTGCTGAACTATTGCTTGAACAATGTTTATCCTGATGTCTCCTGTCCTGACCCTGGCTTGTACAACGACGACGCTGTCTTCTCCTATCCTGATCCTGCGATATATGACAACGAACTGCGCAATCCGGATCAGCCTGCGCGGTCTCAGGTCGGTGCTTTAACAACCCCACCTCAGCCTCGTGGTCCGACCCTGGTTTGTGGCGAGCAGAACCCTGACAGTATGCTCGGCCACACAAACTCGGACCGCCCTGTGGTGAGGGTTGGTAAGTTTCTGTCTGAAAGCCTGTCCCAGCCTGTAAACCAGTCCCAGTGTGAATACCAGTTTCTATGTGAGATAATACCCCTGATTGAAGATCTGATTGTGTTTGTAGGTTTAACCCCTTTGCAAAACAAATGCCGTAATGATCTCATGAGGAAGGTTTACCGCCTCCGGGACTTAAAACAATCGCTGGCCGCTTGTATTTGCTTTCCTGGTTACCCTTTAACTTGGGAAAATGTGTACCCTTTAGAATTGGACGACGCCCAAAAGGAACTCTCTTCCCTGGCCTTGTCTTTAGACATTTATATAGCACTAGAGGACCCTCTCCTCATGTTGGCTGATGCCCAAAAAACACTCCATATCCTTTCCATGACATTGGACATTTGCATAAAGGAACAGGATCCTCCCCTCGCCAGCTTCGCTGCCGCTTGGCTGTATCCCTGGTCTACCACGGATCCTTGCCCTGATTCTATGGCCGGTGATAATATATATATCAGGGGTGACTCCATAGAATCAGGGCAAGGATCCGTGGTAGAATCTGTCACTCCAGGTCTTGAGGGTTTTCCAGCTTTAACCTCTGCTAGGCAGTCCTGTGCGCTTTCCCCGTCAGAGAAAGAATCCCTAAATTCTGTTCCCAGGGTCATTTCTGTATTAACCCCTGTGGGGCAGCTCTCTGAGTTTCCTTTGGTAAATCCCTGTTCTCTGTCAGCCATGGTCACGCCCCTAGCTCCAGAGGAGAGATTCCTGGTCTCTCCTAATACAGAGAGAAGATTACCTATGTTTTACTCTCAGGCATTGTCTGCATTAACCCCTGTAAATTCTTGCTGCTTCCAAGTTAATGCCTTCGTTTTAGCCTCAGAGAATGAGTCCACAAGTCAGACAGCAGAGGTTGCATTAAGGGATTCCCATAACCGTACGGAGTCCTTAGATATTCTTTGCTATAAATCCCCTGCTTCAGCTCAAGTTTCCGCAGTTTCGTCTCCGCAGACTTCGGCTGAAGTTCTGGTTCCCGATAAATGTATTCAGGAGTCAGGTTTTTCCCTAAGCTTGGTCGCAGAGTTCCTTCTCCCGGGTGTTTCGCTGAACCAGCCTGTCGCCCACATAGCGGTGATCCCTGCTTCAGCGCATAGTTCCCACATTATGGAGTCTGCAGTAATTTCTGGTTTCCCAGACATTCCTTACCAAATACCTACTTCAGAGACCAGTACAGTTATGATTAACCCCCGTGTACTGTCTGAGTTCTCCTCCTCTTTAAGCTTAGGGTTAAAAGCATACAGTAGTCTGTATGTCCCTCCTGGGGTTCATATTATGTTCCCAGGAATGTTTGCTGACGCACGGTTTTCTCCCAAAAGTGACGCTTTTTCATATAGATTAGTAAAAAGCTTGCACACTGTTTCCCTTTTCGCTGAATTGTGTCTTACTAGTTTTGAGACTCTGAGAGGTAATGATTCTCCTTCTGATTCTGAAGCTCTTCCTACAAGGAGTATCCTGATTGGGGGTCCCCCTGATTTCTCTGTCCAGGCTAATTCTCCAGGGATCAGCATATCTGTGGTCACTCCCTTAGTACTGTCTGAGGTCACCATGCATATATTACAAGTCCTGGGGTTTAAATCTGAGCTATTTAGCTGTCCTGCCTTTGCTGAAACCCAGTCCCTCAGTACTGTGTCTAAATATGCCCCAGCAAACATGGGGTTACTCTGGGAAGAAATGAAAACTCCTGTCTTAAAGGGTATTTTTTCTCACATGTCCAGCAAATCTAGAACCTCAGTAATTGTTTCTAAGTCACTTATCAATACATCTGATTTTTTCTCTAATCAAACCCAGACACCCTCACTATCGGTTAGGAGTCCTGTGATCAGAGATTTTGCACTAGAAAACACACCAATTCATGTTTTTGTCAGGTTAGGTACCCCTGTGGTTAGGGCCATTGCAGTTTCGGAAAAGACTCCTTGTACTCCTAAGGTGCCTGTCATTAAGAGTTTTCATAGTTCATACTTGCTGCTTGTTGATTCTCAGGGCCCTGTCACTGAGGTACAGACTTCAGCTTCTGATGTTAGCTTCCCTCCCACCACTACCCTGGCTCTGCCTTTTTCTCAAGCTACTGATTTGAAGATCCCAAGGACTATTCCTGATTCACTGACAATATTATCTCCCAATGAAGATTTCCCAGTATTGGAGAGCTCTACTGTTGTTTGCTTCTCTGCTCCTGCTAAACCATGGTTTTGTCCCTCGGAATTTTCGGTTGCCCCTGTTATTTCCTCTCAGTTGGAAATACTCTGTACGTATCCCAAGATTTCGGTCCCTATGCCTGGTTTACTGCATGCCTTGTCACCTTCCATACCAATACCGGGAGATGCTTCCAACCAGCCTATACCCTTACTAACCATTACCTGGGAGCCTTCTAGAGGAAAAATTCCTCGCAAATTCCAACATGCAGTGGTCAGCCAAGACTTTTTCTGTTACAAAGTTCCTCCTGGTGTATTCGATCAACTATCAGGGCCGCTGATCCTAGATTCAGGTTCCTTTATTAAAGACTGGGCTTTCAGTGGGGGTTCTTCTACCGTTTCTGCTCTGGAACTCTCTGGTTCTTCACAGCCCTGGATTTCCAAGACATTTTGCGAGGCGAGCCATGTACCAAGGATGTTTCTTCCATCAATCTCATATCCTAGAACTGTACTCACCAAAGAACTGCTCGTTTACGGATGCCCTTTCTACCTAAAGAATTTTAGGAACAACTCAATGTCCCCAAGGCCCATGGATGGTCCTGTCTGGCCACAGTTCTCACCGGGGGGTGGGGGTACACTAAGGACTAATCATGAGTCTCTGGAGTACGACTCTAACCCCAATCCTAGACGGTTCAGCAACAATTCCCGGTCCTCCAACTCTATGAGTGCTCATGTTCGCCCGGAGGTCTCGCGTGAAGGGGGGGGGGGTACTGTAAGGAATCCGCTCCACGGTTTACTGGTTGCCTTACCTTGCAGACCGGTGCAGTTCTGGAACAGCTCTCCTGAGGTTTGCTGCAGCCTGGATTCACTCACCAAAGCAATACACACTCCCTCTGGTATCTACTGCAGCTGTGCAGCCTTTCACTGCAACCTATACTTGCATTCACTCATTAGGAGCAGTACCTTCACACCCCCGCCGGGGATTGGCTCGCTGGCCTTTAAGTACTGTCTTCCCATAATGCTCCCTGCCGAGCATAGTCCTAACTGGATGTCACTACCTGTTCTGCCACAAGCTCTCGCTTGTTCTCCTATGCTGATACCAGGTTCCGCCCTGCGTCCTTCAGCTTCCTTCAAGCCGCTTGTTCTCCTATGCTGATACCAGGTTCCGCCCTGCGTCCTTCAGCTTCCTTCAAGCCGCTTGTTCTCACTATGCTGAACCGCAGGTTCCGCCCGCTTCCGTCAGCTCTCTTCAGCCGCTTCTCCCTATGCTGATCAGGTTCCGCCAGCTGCTCCTTGCAGTTCCCTTCAAGCACCGCTTGTTCTCCCATCTGATATCCGTGGGATTTTCCGTGCCCGCTCCCTTAGCTGCTTCTCCCCTATGCTTATACAGTTCCTCTGTCTTCAGCTAGACCTGTTCTGGCTGATGCAGAGGTTTCTCCCCTGTCGCTCCTTCAGCCTCCGCAAAGCATTCTCTGTCCTGAAGCGATAGTATTCGTCCCTGCGTCTCTTCAGTCTCGCTGGATCCCCTGCCGCATGAAGCGATGGTTTCGCCTCCTCGCTTCTCAGCCCTCCTGATTCCTGCACCGGAAGCGGATGTTTCTCGTCCCTCTTCCTTCATCTCCCTGGATTCCTGCTCTGAAGCCGGAGGTTTCCTCTGTGTATCTCCAGCTTCCTGGCTTCCTGGGCCTACTCTTTCCCTCAAGCGAAGAGGCCAAGTGTCCTGGTATCCCTCCTCTGCTGAACAAGAGGCTCTGCCCCAGATCCCGCCTCAGTACTTACCTCTTGCGCCTGTCGCACTGGTTTAAAAATTCACCGCAGCTAGGCCGGTGTGCTAACGCAGGGCTGCATTAACCATCCCTCCCTGTGACAGCCAGTCTACCATGGCGCCATGAGTCGTCGCACGCAGCAGGCCCAAACTCCCACCCCACAAGCTCAACCCGTCCTAACTGAAGGCGGCTGCTCTCCTTACCCTCATTTGCCCGAACTATTACTATTTGCTTGAACATCTTTTCCTGATGGTCCTCCCTGTCTCTGCCCCTGGCTTGTATCAAACGACGCGCTGTCTCTCTCTATCTCGATCTCTCGATATATGACACCGAACTCGCGCAATCCCCCGAATCCGGCTCAGAGCCTGCCCGCGATCTGCAATTCGTCGCTGCCTTTTTTATACCCCCCCACCATCAGCCCTCGCGGCTCCGACCCCCTGGTTTGTGGCCGCAGCAGACACACCCTGACGAATTATTTCCTAAACAAGCATCTCTTCATCCCCAGATGAAAGGGCCCATACTAACCACCAATACAGCAATTATGTGGCAGAGTTCTTCCCTGGACCCAAAGTACAGTAAAGCTCGTTCAGCTCCACCAAAGCCCAAGTCACCTAAGCACAGCCTGCATCAAAGTTAAGCGTTTGATGTCAAGTTAACGTTTTGACGAGACACTAAAGCGTTGACCGTTCACTCAACAGGAAATAAGAATACCAGGCAGAGCCTGATCTTATCAGGAACATTTCTTTTTTTTCAAAGACTCAAAACTTTCTATTTTTTCAGAGACTCAATATTTTCTGATTTCTATCAGAACATTTTTTTTTCAGAGACTCATATTTTTTATTCTTAGCGTGTTTTTAGTTTAGAATTTAAGGTGTATTACAAGATTGAGCCTTGATGGGAGGATTGGATTTCCTGGAAGCCGTGGCTTGTGAAAGCTCTTGTATTTTTGCAGTACCATCACTCTCATCTGTATGTGTCATATGCAGCAAAACTTTTGATCCAAAGTGTTTGCACCTCCACCGAGATGGAGGGGTCGACCCAGGGGGTGGGTCAGCCACAAGAGAAAGGACATAAGTCACCATGTTGACCATCGCAGACATTTCTTTTCTGATATCTGATGATATTATATAATGGCATGCAGGGGTGCGGATACAATTGCGTTTCGCTTCCACAGATACCAAACCCTTCACTTCTCAGTATAGCTGAAAATATATGATGATAGAGATAGATGCCGATAAATCCTTTATCTAGCAAACCGCATACCAAAGAAAGTTTTTGCTTGCATAAAATAAGGTTTTTATGTATTATGTGTATAATTTCTGGTAATTTTCCATTTTTTAGGAACCTCTTAACGGTGTAGCACACACTAGAAATAAGGATCAGCCATACATTTATGGTCAAGTGTCATCCAACAAACAATGAAACGCTGTTTAAAATGTCATGTTCAGTCATGATAACAATTTACAGAAAGGATGTGGCCTAATTTTGCAGTTTTAATTTCATACATTAACCAAGACCAGGTTCAAGACAGGCTATATGGGCCTTACAAACAGAATGGCGTGTAGATACATTTAGCATCAAAGGGGATGTGTATGTTCCGGCTAATAAAGAACAAATGTTGTGTTTTCATCCAAGATCAGGTGGATGTACAACATGAGTTAATAAGATAGGAGAACTTCAAGAAAAGCTTAGGAGGAAGTGACACAGACTAGGGACCCTTTGGGCTGACTGTATTGGTAGGATCACTAGACAAATTTTTGAATGCATTAATGTGTGATGTGATACTCGTTGTCATCTATGTTTTGTGTTAGTTTTGTCAAAGGCATGATCCACAAATATGCAACCCCATCTTGCAGACCTAATGCCATTGTTTGCATACCAATCTACACGTCCCTTGAAGAAGAAGATGCCAAGTACAATGATTCTATCTCTGGAAAAAATTTGGCTATAACAGCCATCTACTGAGACTATGACTACATTTGGCAGGTACCCTCGTACACTGTCCTATACCCTCAAGCAGTCATTATGAAATGATGGAGCACCCTTGTGCTCTCCCAACGTGTTTGCTGGACTAAAATCATAACCAATAATCCTCAAAATCAATGTATTTAAAAAGAATCAGAGGAGGGACTAGATCAAAGTTTGAGACATTAGGGGGTCTGGCATAACAACATAACCGCATTTGGATGAAGCCATTTTGTGTGAATATTTTCAATCCGCCATCTTGTCTTGTGCTGTGTGAGTCTAATTTCTTGTTTCATTTCTGTATAATCAAATGTGTGAAGTCAGAGTATCGGGAATTTTGTCGCTCCTAGTCTAATCATTTATTGACTCTTTCCTCATCCCCAATCACAGCTTCTAAATTAAAGAGTAAACAGGGGCTGACAAGGCTAACGAGTTAGGAGAACCCATGAGATAAACTAGAATTCTCGCAGTGAACTAGTTCTCATCACAAATTTCAGGTGAGTAGGATACGGCCCATCCATTTAAACACCCAGAAATGGTTTCTAGCTGTCCTGCAGTTATACATATTATTATGTAGTACAAAATGATACATCAAGCTTTAGTATTGTTATGTATTACAAAATTAGGTAATGTTTAGTGACGTGCAAGCCGTCCCCCATATAAGGGTTCTGGATCTTTAGGAATTGGGTATAAATAATTGGCTACCATGTTTATTCTTTGTTTGGAGCAGCTTTTGTTTTGAAACGGTCCTCCGTTGTGGCACTGGACTCTGAATAAATTCACGTGTTTATTCCTGTTTTGCAAAATAACCTCAGACTGTGTTTTTATTTACGCTTTCACACCGTTTTGTGCGTATACCTCAGGTTCACAGGAGGCCTGAGCCTCCGCGATGGAAGCCAACCTGGGGTGCTCTCTGGACGTTCTTCGTCTCCACGGTGCAGGACGCCTCACCTGTGTAGGATTCTATGGATATAGAGATGTTACCCCCCACAGGACCCACATCATAAACACCTACACGGGTTATGGCTAACAGGTTACTGACGAGCACAGAGTATCATACTATAATCCAGTGCACCATCATCATTATTCAGACATATATATCCCACCCTCGCCACTAGCTGGCAGCTATACCTTGCCCCTGACGAAGCGCCATCGTTGCGTGAAATCGCGTAAGAGTTTTTTCCTGTCTGCACCAGATGTTCCTAATATAAGACGCTTTTTATCTACTAGGCTGTTATCCTGCTATATCCGCCCTACAAGCCACGGCTTTGGCTCCGCTTTACCCCCTTTTTGGAGATTTACTCTCTGCTGATTCCATTGATGCATGCCTACATGAAGCACATCATCGTACTTGCTGTTGAGTTACACCTATATTGGATATTGGGATGTATACACATGGGTGTATTAGCGCTTGAGACACAGTCCCATCTGGAGTGATTCAGTGGAGCAGTATATCTTTCATACTGTAGCACCTCCTAGGACCTGATATACATTGTCTCACAATCTAGCGCTTACGCTGTGTACCTCCAGCACGCACTTTATTTGCACTTTTCTATCTAATTAAGTCTTCAATCAAGATTATACATATTATTTTGTCCACAGACCTAGTTACGCTACAGTCATTAGAGCACTATTCACCAGAACATTTCTATACCATTGCCCCACTACTGGGCTATACCTTCTTATCCCCTACTGGGCTATAACCTTCTTAGCCGACCATCCCAACCCGTGTCCAGAGTCCCAAGCCCACCCATGTGTGAACAGGCCTGTACATGTGAGATGCAAGGTAAAGTGGTGCAGCGTACTCTGCTCTGCCTACCATCTCCTGTGATCAGTACCATGGGCCATGTTAGTCGCTCGCGCAGAGGCCAACCCCGCGCTCCTAAGCTGAAGCGGGGCTCTCCTGACTACCTGTTGCCGAACTCTTGCCTGAACAATGTTTATCCTGATGTCTCCTGTCCTGACCCTGGTTTGTGCAACGACGACGCTGTCTTCTACTTCCCTGATCCTGCTACGTATGACAACGAACTGCGCAATCCGGATCAGCCTGCGCGGTCTCAGGTCGGTGCTTTTACAACCCTACCTCAGCCACGCGGTCCGACCCTGGTTTGTGGCGAGCAGAACCCTGACACCAATAACAGAGCAACCCGGCTCTCAATAACAGAGCAGCACGGATCCCAGTTTCAGAGTAGCCAGCTCACAGTTACAGAGAAGTCCGGCTTCCAATCACAGAGCAGCCCGGATCACAATTACAGAGCAGCCCGGATCCCAGTTACAGAGCAGCCCGGCTCCCAGTTACAGAGCAGCCCGGCTCCCAGTGACAACGAACTGCGCAATCCGGATCAGTCTGCGCGGTCTCAGGTCGGTGCTTTTACAACCCTACCTCAGCCACGCGGTCCGACCCTGGTTTGTGGCGAGCAGAACCCTGACAGTATGCTCGGCCCCACAAACTCGGACCCCGCTGAGGTGAGGGTTGGTATGTTTTTCTCTGAAATCCTGTCCTGACCTATGGACCAGTCCCAGTATCAAGACTGGTATCTGTGCGATATCCTACCCCTAATGGAAGATCCATGTATGTTTGATGGTTTAACTCCTTTGCAAAAGAAATGCCGTAATGATCTCATTAGTAAGGCTTCCTGCCTCAGAGACTTAAAACAGTATTTTGCCACTTGTGTCCTCTCCTCTGATTCCCCTTCTCCCAGGGATAGGGTGAATTCTGTGAAACGGGCCAACGCCTGTAGGACTCTCAAGGCCCTGGCTTTGTCCTTGGACATTCACCTAGTACAAGGGGATCATTTCGTCATGGTGGCTCTCGCTCAGGATACGCTGCATTTACTTTCCTCGGTATTGGAAGTTCGCCTGTTAAAACAGGATCGCCTCCTGGCCGCCTACGCCGCCATTTGGCGGTTCCCCTCTGCTGCCAGTCCTGTCGCTAAACCGGGGGACGTATCTCCCTCTCCGGGAGATGACCAAACGGACCCATTGGCAATATCTCCTATTGTAGTAACTGTCACAGTCCCTAGCTCTGATTGGGTGCCCGGGTTCCCTGACACTAATGATATCTCTACTTTAACCCCTGCCGATCAGTCCTGTGAGGCTCCCCTGGAGAATACATATGTTTCACTAACCAATACTAAGGTTCTAGTATCAGAGAATAAGTTTCTTAGTTCTTCTATTTCTAGCTCAGAAGCCCTCTCTCTAGGTCTTGAGGGTTTTCCAGCTTTAATCTCTGCTAGGCAGTCCTGTGCGCTTTCCCCGTCAGAGAAAGAATCCCTAAGTTCTGTTCCCAGGGTCATTTCTGTATTAACCCCTGAAGGGCAGCTCTCTGAGTCTCCTTTGATTATTCCCTGTTCTCTGCCAGCCATGGTTACGCCCCTAGCTCTAGAGGAGAGACCCCTTGTCTCTCCTAATACAGTGAAAAGATTTCCTGTGTTTTACTCTCAGGCACTGTCTGCATTAAACCCTGTAAATTCTTGCTGCCTCCAAGTTAATGCCTTCGTTTTAGCCTCAGAGAATGAATCAGCCTCGCGGTCCGACCCTGGTTTGTGGCGAGCAGAACCCTGACAGTATGCTCGGCCCCACAAACTCGGACCCCGCTGAGGTAAGGGTTGGTACGTTTTTCTCTGAAATCCTGTCCCGACCTATGGACCAGTCCCAGTATCAAGACCGGTATCTGTGCGATATCCTACCCCTAATGGAGGATCCATGTATGTTTGATGGTTTAACTCCTTTGCAAAAGAAATGCCGTAATGATCTCATTAGTAAGGCTTCCTGCCTCAGAGACTTAAAACAGTATTTTGCCACTTGTGACCTCTCCTCTGATTCCCCTTCTCCCAGGGATAAGGTGAATTCTGTGAAACGGGCCAACGCCTGTAGGACTCTCAATGCCCTGGCTTCGTCATTGGACATTCACCTAGTACAAGGGGATCCTTTCGTCATGGTGGTTCTCGCTCAGAATACGCTGCATTTACTTTCCTCGGTATTGGAGGTTCGCCTGTTAAAACAGGATCGCCTCCTGGCCGCCTACGCTGCCATTTGGCAGTTCCCCTCTGCTGCCAGTCCTGTCGCTAAACCGGGGGACGTATCTCCCTCCCCGGGAGATGACCAAACGGACCCATTAGCAATATCTCCTAATGTAGTAACTGCCACAGTCTCTAGCTCAGAAGCCCTCTCTCTAGGTCTTGAGGGTTTTCCAGCATTAACCCCTGCCGAGCAGTCCTGTGAAGTTCCCCTGGAGAATACATATGTTTCACTAGCCAACACTAAGGTTCTACTATCAGAGAATAAGTCCCTTAGTTCCCCTAGTTCTAACTCCGAATCTGTCACTCCAGGTCTTGAGGGTTTTCCAGCTTTAACCTCTGCTAGACAGTCCTGTGCGCTTTTCCCGTCAGAGAAAGAATCCCTAAGTTCTGTTCCCAGGGTTATTTCTCTATTAACCTCTGTGGGGCAGCTCTCTGAGTTTCCTTTGGTAAATCCCTGTTCTCTGTCAGCCATGGTCACGCCCCTAGCTTCAGAGGAGAGATTCCTGGTCTCTCCTAATACAGAGAGAAGATTACCTATGTTTTACTCTCAGGCATTGTCTGCATTAACCCCTGTAAATTCTTGCTGCCTCCAAGTTAATGCCTTCGTTTTAGCCTCAGAGAATGAGTCCACCCTCAGCCTCGCGGTCCGACCCAGGTTTGTGGCGAGCACAATCGTGAAAGTATGCTCGGCCGCACAAACTCGGACCCCGCTGAGGTGCGGGTTGGTAAGTTTTTTCCTAAAAACCTGTCCCGGTCTGTAGACCAGTCCCAGTTTGAGAATGATTATTTGTGCGATATAATACCCCTGATGGAAGATCCGTTTATGTCGGAGGGCTTAACTCCCTTGCAAAAGAAATGCCGTAATGATCTGGTTTGTAAGGCTTACTGCCTCAGAGACTTAAAACAGTATCTGGCCAGTGTTCTGGCCAGTGAAAACAGTGTTTTCTCCCCTGATTCCCCTTTAACTGGGGATAAGGTGAGTCCTGTGGAACTGGTCAACACCTGTAGTACACTCAATGCCCTGGCGTTATCATTGGACATTCCTTTAGTACTCCCGGACCCTTCCGTCATGGTGGCTCTCGCTCACGACACGCTGCATGTACTTTCCGTGGTATTGGATGATTGCTTGTTAAAACAGGATCGCCCCCTGGCCGCTAACGCCGTCCACTGGCGGTTTTTCTCTGCTGCCAGTCCTGTCGCTAAACCGGGGGACGTATCTCCCTCTCCGGGAGATGACCAAACGAACCCATTAGCAATATCTCCTAACGTAGTAACTGCCACAGTCCCTAGCTCTGATTGTATGCCCGGGTTCCCTGACACCAATGATATGTCTACGTTAACCCCTGACGATCAGTCCTGTGAGGTCCCCCTGGAGGATACATATGTTTCTCTACCCAACACTAAGGTTCTAGTATCAGAGAATAAGTTCCTTAGTTCTCCTATTTCTAGCTCAGAAGCCCTTTCTCTAGGTCTTGAGGGTTTTCCAGCTTTAACCCCTGCCGATCAGTCCTGTGAGGTTCCCCTGGAGAACACATATGTTTCACTAACTAACACTAAGGTTCTAGTATCAGAGAATAAGTCCCTTAGTCCCCCTATTTCTAGCTCTGAATCCCTCTCTTTAGGTCTTGAGGGTTTTCCAGCTTTAACCTCTGCTAGGCAGTCCTGTGCGCTTTCCCCTTCAGAGAAAGAATCCCTAAGTTCTGTTCCCAGGGTCATTTCTGTATTAACCCCTGTGGGGCAGCTCTCTGAGTTTCCTTTGGTAAATCCCTGTTCTCTGTCAGCCATGGTCACGCCCCTAGCTCCAGAGGAGAGATTCCTGGTCTCTCTTAATACAGAGAGAAGATTACCTATGTTTTACTCTCAGGCATTGTCTGCATTAACCCCTGTAAATTCTTGCTGCCTCCAAGTTCATGCCTTCGTTTTTGCCTCAGAGAATGAGTCCACAAGTCAGACAGCAGAGGTTGCATTGAGGGATTCCCATAACCGTACGGAGTCCTTAGATATTCTTTGCTATAAATCCCCTGCTTCAGCTCAAGTTTCCGCAGTTTCGCCTCCGGAGACTTCGGCTAAAGTTCTGGTTCCTGATAAATGTAGTCAGGAGTCAGGTTTTTCCCTAAGCTTGGTCGCAGAGTTCCTTCTCCCGGGTATTTCACTGAACCAGCCTGTCGCCCACATAGCGGTGATCCCTGCTTCAGCGTATAGTTCCCACATTATGGAGTCTGCAGTAATTTCTGGTTTTCCAGACATTCCTTACCAAATACCTACTTCACAGACCAGTACAGTTATGATTAATCCCTGTGTACTGTCTAAGTTCTCCTCCTCTTTAAGCTTAGGGTTAAAAAGTGACGCTTTTTCATATAGATTAGTAAAAAGTCTGCACACTGTTTCCCTTTTCGCTGAATTGTGTCTTACTAGTTTTGAGACTCTGAGAGGTAATGATTCTCCTTCTGATTCTGAAGCTCTTCCTACAATGAGTATCCTGACTGGGGGTCCCCCTGATTTCTCTGTCCAGGCTAATTCTCCAGAGATCAGCATATCTGTGGTCACTCCCTTAGTACTGTCTGAGGTCACCATGCATATATTACAAGTCTTGGGGTTTAAATCTGAGCTATTTAGCTGTCCTGCCTTTGCTGAAACCCAGTCCCTCAGTACTGTGTCTAAATATGCCCCAGCAAACATGGGGTTACTCTGGGAAGAAATTAAAGCTCCTGTCTTAAATGGTATTTTTTCTCACATGTCCAGCAAATCTAGAACCTCAGTAATTGTTTCTAAGTCACTTATCAATACATCTGATTTTTTCTCTAATCAAACCCAGACACCCTCACTATCGGTTAGGAGTCCTGTGATCAGAGATTTTGAACTAGAAAACACACCTATTCATGTTTTTGTCAGGTTAGGTACCCCTGTGGTTAGGGCCATTGCAGTTTCGGAAAAGACTCCTTGTACTCCTCAGGTCCCTGTCACTGAGGTACAGACTTCAGCTTCTGATGTTAGCTTCCCTCCCACCACTACCCTGGCTCTGCCTTTTTCTCAAGCTACTGATATGAAAATTCCTAGGTCTATTCCTGATTCACTGACAATACTATCTTCCAATGAAGATTTCCCAGTATTGGAGAGCTCTACTGTTGTTTGCTTCTCTGCTCCTGCTAAACCATGGTTTTGTCCCTCGGAATTTTCGGTTGCCCCTGTTATTTCCTCTCAGTTGGAAATACTCTGTTCGTATCCCAAGATTTCGGTCCCTATGCCTGGTTTACTGCTTGCCTTGTCACCTTCCATACCAATACCGGGAGATGCTTCCAACCAGCCTATACCCTTACTAACCCTTACCTGGGAGCCTTCTAGAGGAAAAATCCCTCGCAAATTCCAACATGCAGTGGTCAGCCAAGACTTTTTCTGTTACAAAGTTCCTCCTGGTGTATTCGATCAACTATCAGGGCCGCTGATCCTAGATTCCGGTTCCTTTATTAAAGGCTGGGCTTTCAGTGGGGGTTCTTCTGCTGTTTCTGCTCTGGAACTCTCTGGTTCTTCACAGCCCTGGATTTCCAAGACATTTTGCGAGGCGAGCCAAAGAACTGCTCGTTTACGGATGCCCTTTCCACCTAAAGAATTTTAGGAACAACTCAATGTCCCCAAGACCCATGGATGGTCCTGTCTGGCTGCAGTTCTCACCGGGGGGTGGGGGTATACTAAGGACTAACCACGAGTCTCTGGACCACGACTATAACCCCAATCCTAGACGGTTCAGCAACAATTCCCGGTCCTCCAACTCTATGTTCGCCCGGAGGTCTCGCGTGAAGGGGGGGGTACTGTAAGGAATCTGCTCCGCGGTTTACTGGTTGCCTTACCTTGCAGACCGGTGCAGTCCTGGAGCACCTCTCCTGATGTTTGCTGCAGCCTGGATTGACTCACCAAAGCTATACACACTCCCTCTGGTATCTACTGCAGCTGTGAAGCCTATCACTGCAACCTAGACTTGCATTCACTCATTGGAGCAGTACCTTCACACCCTCGCTGGGGATTGGCCTGCTGGCCTTTAAGTACTGCTTTCCCACAATGCTCCTTGCCGAGCATAGAGAAACAAATACCCTTTAGAGGACAGGAGCTTTAATTTCTATTTCTTTAATCATCCAATCCCCCCCATAGTTTTGCTTGGGCATTTAGACACAGTACTGAGGAACTGGGTTTCCGCAAAGGCAGGACAGCTCAACACTCAATTTAAACCCAGGACTGTAATATACTGCATGTGACCTCAGGACATCTACTAAGGGAGTGTCCACAGTATTGCTGATCCCTGGGAATTAGCCTGGACAGAGAAATCAGGGGGACCCCCACAGGATACTCCTGTAGAAGAGCGTTCGAATCAGAAGGGAAATCATTACCCTCTCATTGTCTCAAACCTAGTAAGACCAATCATCAGCGAAAGGGAAACATGTGCAAACTTTTACTAATCTATGACAAAGCGTCACTTTTGGAGAAAACCTGCGTCAGCAAAACAGCTGGGAACATAATTGACCCCAGGAGGACATACAACTACTGTATGCTTTTAACCCTAAGCTTAAAGAGACGAGACTCAGCACAGTACCACGGGGGTTAATCATCTTTATAACTTTAGGTCTCTGAGGGTATTTGGTAAGGAATGTCTGGAACCAAAATTTGAAACTGCAGCTCCATATTGGGAACTATGCGCTCGAGCTGATCACCCGTATGGGGTGGTTACGGGCTGGTTCATCGAAACCCCACGGGAAAGGACTCTGCGACCAGCTTATGGACAAAAACCTACTTCCTTAGATTACTTTATCAGGAACCGAACTTTAGCCGAAGTTTCCTGAGAACAAACCTGGCGGACACTGAGCTGAAGCATGGATTTATAGTCAAAGTAATGCTAAGGATCCTACGGTTTGGTAATCCTAATATGGCAACCTCTGCTGTCTGACTGTGGACTCATTCTCTGAGGCTAAATAAGGCATATTGGAGGCCAGCAGAATTTACAGGGTTATGCGACAATGCCTGAGAGAAAACATAGGTAATCTTCTCTCTGTTTGGAGAGACAGGACTCCTCCTCTGAAGCTAGGGGCGTGACCATGGCTGACAGAGAACCAGGGGGATTTACCAAGGAAACTCAGAAGCTGCCCCACAGAGGTTCAAAAACATGTCCAGCAAATCTAGAACCTCAGTAATTGTTTCTAAGTCACTTATCAATACATCTGATTTTTTCTCTAATCAAACCCAGACACCCTCACTATCGGTTAGGAGTCCTGTGATCAGACATTTTGCACTAGAAAACACACCTATTCTTGTTTTTGTCAGGTTAGGTACCCCTGTGGTTAGGGTCATTGCAGTTTCGGAAAAGACTCCTTGTACTCCTAAGGTGCCTGTCATTAAGAGTTTTCATCGTTCATACTTGCTGCTTGTTGATTCTCAGGGCCCTGTCACTGAGGTACAGATTTCAGCTTCTGATGTTAGCTTCCCTCCCACCACTACCCTGGCTCTGCCTTTTTCTCAAGCTACTGATTTGAAAATCCCAAGGACTATTCCTGATTCACTGACAATACTATCTTCCTATGAAGATTTCCCAGTATTGGAGAGCTCTACTGTTGTTTGCTTCTCTGCTCCTGCTAAACCATGGTTTTGTCCCTCGGAATTTTCGGTTGCCCCTGTTATTTCCTCTCAGTTGGAAATACTCTGTACGTATCCCAAGATTTCGGTCCCTATGCCTGGTTTACTGCTTGCCTTGTCACCTTCCATACCAATACCGGGAGATGCTTCCAACCAGCCTATACCCTTACTAACCATTACCTGGGAGCCTTCTAGAGGAAAAATTCCTCGCAAAGTCCAACATGCAGTGGTCAGCCAAGACTTTTTCTGTTACAAAGTTCCTCCTGGTGTATTCGATCAACTATCAGGGCCGCTGATCCTAGATTCCGGTTCCTTTATTAAAGACTGGGCTTTCAGTGGGAGTTCTTCTGCCGTTTCTGCTCTGGAACTCTCTGGTTCTTCATAGCCCTGGATTTCCAAGACATTTTGCGAGGCGAGCCATGTACCAAAGATGTTTCTTCCATCAATCTCATATCCTAGAACTGTACTCACCAAAGCACTGCTCGTTTACGGATGCCCTTTCCACCTAAAGAATTTTAGGAACAACTCAATGTCCCCAAGACCCATGGATGGTCCTGTCTGGCTGCAGTTCTCACCGGGGGGTGGGGGTACACTAAGGACTAACCACGAGTCTCTGGACCACGACTCTAACCCCAATCCTAGACGGTTCAGCAACAATTCCCGGTCCCCCAACTCTATGTGCGCTCATGTTCGCCCGGAGGTCTCGCGTGAAGGGGGGGTACTGTAAGGAATCCGCTCCGCAGTTTACTGGTTGCCTTACCTTGCAGACTTGTGCAGTCCTGGAGCACCTCTCCTGATGTTTGCTACAGCCTGGATTCACTCACCAAAGCAATACACACTCCCTCTGGTATCTATTGCAGCTGTGCAGCCTATCACTGCAACCTAGACTTGCATTCACTCATTGGAGCAGTACCTTCACACCCCCCTCCGGGGATTGGCCCGCTGGCCTTTAAGTACTGTCTTCCCATAATGCTCCCTGCCGAGCATAGTCCTAAATGGATGTCACTACTGTTTTGCCACAAGCCCTCGCTTGTTCTCCTATGCTGATACCAGGTTCCGCCCTGCGTCCTTCAGCTTCCTTCAAGCCGCTTGTTCTCCTATGCTGATACCAGGTTCCGCCCTGCGTCCTTCAGCTTCCTTCAAGCCGCTTGTTCTCCTATGCTGATACCAGGTTCCGCCTTGCGTCCTTCAGCTCCCTTCAAGCCCGCTTGTTCTCCTATGCTGATACGGAGGTTCCGTCCTGCGTCCTTCAGCTTCCTGTTCTCCTGTGCTGAAGCAGAGGTTTCGTCCCTGCGTCCTTCAGTCTCCTGGATTCCTGCACTGAAGCGGAGGTTTCCCTGTGTATCTACAGCTTCCTGGTTCCTGGGGCCTACTCTTTCCCTAATCTAGAGAGGCCGTGTCCTGGTTCCTGCACTGTTACAGAGGATCCCCCAGCCGCTCAGGACTCTTGCGCTGTAGCACTGGTGCACCCGTGCAGCAAAGCGGTGTGCTACTCTGGTCTGCCTACCATCTCCTGTGACCAGTACCATGGGCCATGGTCGTCGCTCGCGCAGAGGCCAACCCCGCGCTCCTAAGCTGAAGCGGGGCTCTCCTGACTACCTGTTGCCGAACTCTTGCCTGAACAATGTTTATCCTGATGTCTCCTGTCCTGACCCTGGCTTGTACAACGACGACGCTGTCTTCTCCTTTCCTGATCCTGCTACGTATGACAACGAACTGCGCAATCCGGATCAGCCTGCGCGGTCTCAGGTCGGTGCTTTTACAACCATACCTCAGCCATGCGGTCCGACCCTGGTTTGTGGCGAGCAGAACCCTGACATTCACTAGAAATACTCCCAAGTGAATGGAAGCTTTGTTCCCCCCTGTGTTTGGATAATTTCCTGATAAAAAGGAAAAGGCACAATAAAGCCTATTATAATTTCACATTATAAAGACTCAAAGTGTGTACCTCTGTGAACGTCCATCCACAGGGCCAGATCTGCGATTGGGTGGGGAAGCATGGGTTACACTTGGAGGCGCTGCTGAGAGAATCAGGACAGGTTTTCAGCGAAGCAGAGCTGAAAGTAGTATGTACACTTTCAAAGCAAGTGCTGCAGAAGGATGGGCATTTTTGAAGACTAGGGGTGTCAGGAGAGACAGTCCTCTCACACAGTAAACCCTAGGTGCCCTAAGAGGGTGATGTAAATTTGGGTACAAATGGTTATAGCTGTTCTAGTCACCTTGAGGCAGATAGTGTAGGATTCCTGAGGGGGTAGCCTGTTAACAGAGGTCAGGGACTTCAGCATAGGGTCTGCACAATGAGTGTCCAAACGTAGGTTGACGCCAAGTACTTAGGAATGCCAAGTACACTAGCCAGTATCCAGAAAACACACCACAGAGTGCTTGTAATGAACCTTCAGCGAGTGCGGTGTACAAGGAGAGAGTTCTGCCTAGCCTGGGGTATGCCATGCGTTATATTCATTGGTTAGAGCACCATTGAGAGTAGTAAGTGTCTAGGAACGAGTTGCACCATAGGCACTGAGAGTAGCGCTATCGTGGGCCTAGAGGGCTCACTAAAGATGGCGGCGAGAGATACATGTACTCTGCGGGGCATGGAGGAGGTTAAAATGGTGACTCCTACGCCATTCACTACAACGCGGGTTGCAGCCGATCCGAAATGGCGACTCCCGCCAAGCCTAGATCGCGCACGTGCTGCGTGCAAGCAGGCTGCATGAGAAATGTGGCGAGAGATGTGCAAGGGTTTGGCGCCAAAACCAGAACCCCAGCTAAAAGAAGGGAGCGGCGCGAAAGCTGCACCCACCTGTGCAGTGACTGGCCAAAGGACGAAGCCACGTCACTCAAAGAGAGAGAGTGCCCGCCTCTAGTTTCCACCAGAGGGAGGGGGCACACTGAGAACCAATCCCAACAGTCCTCCCCAGCGGTAGGAGGGACAGGAAGTGAGGCTGAGGAACTTCACTTCTGCTTGACTGGTGAAGGAGAAGGAGCTAAGTGTCACACCAGTAAGCTGAACGAATCAACCCCTGTTCAAAAGATGGCTGACTTAAACGTGACGACTTATCAGCTTCCAGGAGACCTCCTGGTTGTGGAGGTTGATGGCCGCGAATATCTGCAGGTGCCTGTGCGTCAAATGCTGGTCACCCGTATCGGCCCCAAGTACTACGGCACGGTGCCAACAGTGTGGCATGTTCTACCTCTGGCCTATCGAGCCATGCCCTACCATAGTGACCATAGGCCTCTCCAGCGATGCTGATCGAAGTGGAGGAGGCGGATGCGAAGGCTGCCCTAGTCCCATATATCACCCCCGCGGTGGGGACCCAGGCCCAGCCATTAAGAAATGCTCCGACGGAGGAGAGTGCGACCGCAGTGGAGGTACCGGAACGGACCCGTTTCGTACCCATACTCACTGGCGGTGCTGCAAGGACTCGAGGTCATTCCCCAGCGGAGGAGCCGTTGCAGTCCTCGTCGGATGATGAGAGAGACAGCCTGTCATCGGTGGTGATGCGCCGGCCGGCGGACCACCCCAGCTGTAAAGAAGAGAATTCACTTACCCTAGAGATGGAGCAGACGAGTCCGGAGACCCAACAACGTCGAGCGCTGGTGCGGCCTGAGCTGCGTAGAAGTCCCACGGCCGTGGCGACTCCCAGTGCAGCGGAGATGGGACCCGAGATGGCTCCAGAGGAACCAACGAGCATCGCGGTAAGAGGACACCACCACCCCCTATTCCCGTCAGGTGAATGAGGAACCTGTGGAGAGAGAGAGGCTTGAGGCCTACCTGCCCGTCTGCGACCCTGATGGTCCACCGCCGCCCCTTCCGGTCCTCGACGCACTTCCGGTGCGGGACCAAGGAGCGGATGGATATTCCGCGACGACCAACGATGACGTCACTTCCGGGTCAGACTGGCGCAGAGCCCCGGAAGCTTTGATTGCTTCAATAAGGAGAACTGGGCTGGAAGCAGAGTTCGAGGAATTTAAGGCCCAAGTGGCCAAGCGGGGAGCCCGAAGCGCTGCCGCAAGAGAAAGTAAGAGAGCACCAACCGGTCGTGGCATCGCCCGACTCAGAGACACTCTAATGGACTATGGCGATCCTGTGGTCACCGCCCCTAGCGCCATTGCCCCTGCCACTGCCCCTGCCCCGTCACATGTCATGCCACCGGGTCCTAGTGGGAGTAAGCTGGATAAGACGCCCAAGTTTTCAACTGATTGGCGGGATTGGGTGAGAAGTGATGAGGGTTCTGATGGGGAGTGTAAGAGGACATGTGCAGAGGTATGCAATGGAGACTTTTGTAAGGTGAAATTAAGTAAGGCTATTATTGCGCCTGTTTCTTTAACACAAGAAAATCATCCAAACATATGCAAATAAGGGGTCAAACAAAGCTTCTGTTCCACTTGGGAGTATTTCTAGTGAAATCTGTGCAGTCCACAACTCCCTTTAGATTAGCATGTCTCCCAGCCTCAAACATATATCTTGATATGTGCAGATATAAAAAGTCTTAGAAAGGAAAGTCTTATCTGTTTCTTGTAGAGGAAGGCTTCTTTGTTCTTCTGGTGTCCACACCTTTGGGCGATAAGGCAATGTCAGGATCCAGGTTTAGAAGTGCTTTCCCTTGTGTCTTGCTGGTAGCCTCTTCTGGTAGGCTCAAGACGTCTGTCCCTATGGTCAGTCCCACAACTTGTGAGACTCAGGAACAATCTCACTTCCTGTCTCAAAGGCAGGCTTTTCTAACAAACCTAATCAGCCAGTTGGTATTGGTTAATTGACTACCAGCAGTTAACCACCACACTGCTGGATTAGAGGCACATTTCCCGAACAGGGATAAATCCCCTGTTACAGGGAGATACCATTGTCAAGTGTTGTACATGTACCTAACCCCACTGTGTTTAATCCTGTTCCTACAGGTAGGGCCCAAGGGTCCCAGTCTACTGCAAAAATGGGTCCCATAAGTCCCAAGGTACCCAAAATGAATCCCACGGTCTACAAGAATGTCATTATAGGGAGGCGTAAAGGCTCGCACTCTACTGAGGCAGAGACATCTGGTGTGTCCTCGCGAGCTGAGTCCGAGGGAGGTATGAGTGTTTCATCCTCATATGAGCACCGAGATAAATGGTGGGCACCGTTATTCACAGGGTATGATGAGGGGATGGACCGCACCAGATTCATATTAATAAAGAAAGACACTGTAGATCACTGGTGGGACGCAGGCACCTATTCTCCACAGGAGGTTGCCGATGAGTTAGATAACAGGGGGAGAGACATTATGCAAAAAGTGATCACCCCCAAAGGCTCATCTATTCTGTATGATGATATTGCGCCTGAGGAGCCAAAGTACTGGGTACTGCCAGGAAAGGCTGGGAACCGGAAACTTACTAAGTTAAGTCGAGCAGATAGAGCCATAGCGGCGAGATACCGGCAGTCTCATAGTTATGAGTTTCCGTACGTGCCAGAGCCAATAATGCAGGAGATCGAAGACCAAAGAGACACCTGGCTTAGGGACGCGATCATTGAGCATCTATGAATTAAATTTGGTAGCACTGCTTACTTGAGGGAGGACAAAATATGTTCTGTAATGAAATCTTGGAGTACAGGCAGGAACATATTCATGCATAACCTATTGTACAGACCGGAGAATGGGCCTGTGCAACCTTTCTTTGTTAAGATTGTGGATCACAATGGGCGGGAAGTGAAGAAGCCTGATCCCCGTCATTATTATTGAAGTTAAGGGTTCTCCATGTTGGGAGTTTCCCGCTGTTATGTCACCATCATGGGTGTTACAGTCTTGTGTACACAATAATAACTAATTATGTTTGTATGTTCACAGATTGTTCACCTGCAGGATGGTCCAGCAAATTAGGTCCAAGTGGGGACCATTGGATTTCCACCTGAGGGAGAGTGTAGCCCTGGTAAGAAATGGGGCTATAGTTCTATCCTCCTCCTGGTATAATCCCTGCTAAGGGCAGGTTGCCAGGAGTTATCATGGGTTTCCCCCACTTCAAGCACTTGCCCTGAATGGTGGAGATAGGTCACATGACCCTGTGTCCAATCAAGAGGCACAGGGGCGGTGCCTGCTGATATCATAAAGAGCAGTGCATTTCCTTTTTAGAGTGGTTGTCTCTGAGTTAGTGTTATGGAGGAGAGGAGTGAGCAGCATATGAGTAGAGCTGATAGAAGATAGTGAGGTGACCCAAATACCTCTCACCCTGCTTAGGGGCTGAGAGAAGAGCTAGCCCCACTCTGGATGGCCCTTGGGTCCAGAGTGGAGGCAGGGACCATCACAAAGGAGAACAGCTAGTGGACATTGTATATCAACTGTACCTGTCTGCTGCTGCGGGAGACTGAATAAAGGAGTCTGCTGTTAAAGAGAACCTTGTGTGAGACTGGAATCTCTCATCCCTGGGAGGGGGATTTCTGTGGTAGGGATTCCACCCCGTATTCCTGGGGCTTACTACAGATGGAGGCGCTGCACCATTGAAGAACCTGTCCTGTGTTCCCCCATGACACCGCGGGAGACTCTGGCCCTCCTGTTGCCAGCAGGTATGCACCACACAGAGACATGTAGCCAGACCCTAGAACACCTTAGGGGGCCCGATCTGTGATTGGGTGGGAAGCATGGGTTACACATATATTTAAAAAAATACATATATAAAAAAACAATGCATATATAAAAAATGCATAGATAAAAAGCCCAAATGCATATAAAACCCCTCCAACGCATATAAAAAAGCCCCAAGACATATAAAGAAGCACCCACTCCCTCCCAATACATATAAAAAGCCCTCCAATACATTTAAAAAGACCCCCCACTCCCCCAATACATATAAAAAGACCCCCACTCCCCCAATACATATAAAAAGACCCCCACTCACCCCAATACATATAACAAGACCCCCACTCCCTCCAATACATATAACAAGATCCCCACTCCCCCCAATACATATAAAAAGACACCACTCCCTCCCAATACATATAAAAAGACCCACTCCCCCCAATACATATAAACAGACCCCCACTCCCTCCCAATACATATAAAAAGACCCCACTCACCCCAAAACATATAACAAGACCCCCACTCCCTCCCAATACATATAAAAAGACCCCACTCCCCCCAATACATATATAAAAAAGTAGACATACCTTGGGGATGGTCAGGACCGGTGGCTGTGGGGTCCAGCGGCCGGGCCCCCAACTCTCCATCAGCTGCAGACCTCCTCACTCTGTATCCCGGCCCGAGCTTCCAGTCAGCGAGCACCAAAAGCTGAGGCGCACTGACGTCAGAGGGGCCCGGCACGCTGACGTCAGAGGGGCCCGGCACGCTGAAGTCAGAGGGGCCCGACACGCTGACGTCAGAGGCTGGAAGCTCGCGTGGGACAGGTGCACGCTGCTCTGAGAAACTGAGCTGGTTGCTCTCCGGCTCCATCGGGTGCATTGACGCACCAATCTGGACTTTGGGACTGTGTTAAAGACTGCCTTAATATCGGCATATCGGTTACTGCTCCATCCTTGCTGAATGTGCGGGAGAGGAAGTGAGACCCTTGATGAGAGAATCTTTCTGCAGTTCCTGGTCGCAGCTTGTGGTAACAGCTACATTGTAGCTTCATGTGCCTATTTACTTCTTATCTGATGTACGCAGAACCTTGAAACACCTATTTTATAAACACTGTTTTTTATAAATTCACGATGAGCGTTTTTCGCTTTGTTTTGTTGGTTCCCACAGGTGTCTGGGGGCCCTCGGGTCGTCCCTGCGAGGCTCCATGGGCCTCTAGGTGGTTCCCACGGGTGTCAGGGTGTCCCCGGGTCGTCCCCACGGGTGTCTGGGGACCCTCGGTGGTTCCCACCGGTGTCTATGGGCCCACAGGTGTCTGGGGGTCCTCAAGTGGTCTATATCCCCAATCTGGTTGTAGTAAACCATGTGACTTCCTTTGGATGACTTCACATCCCTTCCCAAGAATTACATAGTCACATGGTCTACTACAACCAATCAGATTGGGGATATAGTTCTCACAATCTGATTGGTTTAAATACCATGTGACAGCAGCCAGGTTGGATTTGGTGATGTCATGTTAAAGGGAAAGGAAGCACAGCCATTCTGATTGGCTGGCTTCAGTCCCTTTCATGATGTCACATTAAAGAAAAAAGGCACATGTTTTTCACAGCCAATCAAATGGCGTGTGAACCATTTGCCACCCAAATGTGACGTCACAGGCCATATTTAAGGCTGTGACGTTCCATTTGAGCTCAAGAAGCCGACAGTCAACATCGTGGATTTAACATGGGGCTATTGGATTAACAGATGAATACAGAAGATAAAGACAGAAGGTAAAGAAAATCAAGAAATAATCACAGATCAAGAAAGATGAAGATGAGAGAAGATTAAAGAAAGAAGGATTTGGTTATCGGTTCCGGATCTTCACGGTGAATGGCGTTGGATTGGGTTTCATGACGTCAAGGTACGAGAGCTTTCTGATTCCCCAGGATTCGGAGGGCCAACGCTTTTAAAGGTAAGATAAATATTGAATGTGTGTACTTTTATTTTGAAAGGTTTTTTGATTGGATTTTCTTTTTTTTATGTTTTTCATTGTCCAGTGATTGCTAATGTATTAATCTGTGCTTGATTGGGGTACATATTAATACAGTGGTGCCAATGCATTTGTGGCAAATGCATTTCTTCTATTGACTGTTATATTCTCTATTTCTGTGTATTGTTTAGATTAAATTAATTTGAATTGTGATGGCTTGTTTTTTTATTTTTACAGATTGGTCAGTGATTTTATTTAATGATATATTTTGGTGGCTACTGGTTTTCATTGATGTGTTGCCTAGTGGTTGTATTAATTAATTGTTGTGTTGGTTACTTTTAGGTACTACATTTATTTTTTGGCTAGTGGTCTGATTTATGTAATTTATTGCATAGTGGTTTTAATTATTTTATTGAATGCCTAGTGGTTTTATTTCTTTAATTGGTTGGCTAGTGGTTTTATTTCTTTAATTGGTTGGTTAGTGGTTTTATTTAGTTAATTGCTTGGTTGGCTTGTGCTTTTAATTTCTGTTTCTGGGTATTTAGGTGCTTGTTGTACACCCCCTACTGTGGATGAAGATTGAACAATCTTGAGGACAAATTCTACTCAGAGTGAGTTATTTCTATCACCTGCTCATTCTCCATTCCGAAATATTATGCTGGGTCACTTTATTGTGAGGTCTCTTACTACAGTGTATGTGGGGACCCTAGTCCACTAGTCGGATTATAATGGAGTTGTGATTGTTCTACATGTTTTGGGTCTATATCCCTTATTCTTCCACCAGGGAGTTCATACTGCAGGATTCTTCAATCAAGTATATTTGAACTATCATTGTGGTTAAAGGTACCATATTATAGGCTTTTTTTCTGAGCACCACACATTTGCTTTTCTTAGGTGCTTGTTGTATACAGTATGTTTTATTATTGTGTATTTTGAACATTCATTCTTTTGTATTAGGGTAACCATTGACTGCTATAGTAGCTTATCATGCCCATATTATTTGGGTAAGATGTACTACTATGCCACTCAATGGGTACATAGTGGGTCCGGGGGGAAGGGGTTAGGCCTCCCGGGTGGGTAGTGGGTCAGGGTGGGTTAACCCCTTAATTACTATAGCGGGTATTAACCGCTAAGGTGATTAAGGTGTTAGGGGCCATTAGATTGTATTTTTCAATGCCTTCTTTCTGGCAACGGAGGATATGGCCCTGCAGTATGCTGACGAGAATGCCCTTCATAATGGCAGAGATAAGTAGAACGGTTTATATTTACTTTATTTATGTTGCCTGGCTAATGTTTTGTTTAATAATGGGCAAATAATCCATTATCCATATCTGGATAATAGTTATTTTGCACATTGCTGTACTGTATATGTTTGGGGGGAGGTGTATTTATTGAAATGTAGGCCATGTTAATTTTTTTTACCCACCAGAGGACGCCCGGACACCCAATGGACCAGCTGAGGACCCCTGGACATCTGCGGGGCCCACCCAGGGACCCCCAGACACCAGCAGGGACCACCGAGGGCTCACAGACACCCATGGGAACCACCCAAGGGCCCCCAGACACCCGTGAGAACCGCCCAGGGTGCCCTGTGGGGCCCACGGACACCCGCGGGGACCACCCGGGGAGCCCCGCCGGCCTGTGGTATTAATCCTGTGTATAAAAAAATGGTTTTATGTGGGGGCACATGGGGTGGGTTGTGTACGGGTGTTTATTACATATTGTAATGGTTATTGGGGGCCTAGGAGGTGGGTAGTAGGGCTGTTGTGTGTATTTTTTGGTTTATTGTAGGTAACGGGGATGGGTGAAGGGGTAGTAGCCCCAAGGATGTATGTTTAGGCCTACCGGGTGGGTAGCGGGAGGGGTTAACCCCTTCATTACCTTAGCGGTATTAACCGCTGTGGTAATGAAGGGGTTAAGTCCACCCGCAACCCCCACCCCCACCCCCCACAAGGCCTAAACACCCATCAAGGGCCAAATACCCCCTTTACCCACCCCCGCTACTCACAATAAGCATGGCACTGGTGGTTAACCCCTTCATTGCCTTCGCGGTTAGCCGCTAAGGTAATTAAGTTGCCTGTAAATGCATTTTCATGCATCTGATTCATGCCGGGGGGTCTCCGGTGGTGATATTAATGGATATCAGCTCTGGAGTCTCCCGGCACAATTCGATGCAGGAAGAATGCATTTATTTTTCTAAGCCCCATCTCGCCGCTTCTAAGCAGGTTTCCAACGCCCTCACGCCCAATTTTCCTGGCGTGATGATTTGGACTGAAATTTGCCATTCTAGAGCCATGATAGGCGTCGATATCCTAATTGCTGCTACTAGAATTGCACAAGTTTATGAACCTGCCGAAAAGCAGCTCCTCACCACTCACTCAGCGATTTTGTTTTAACCAAATTTTTGGGGGCAATTCAGGCTTTTATCGCCCACTTATCGCTGCTTACAGAATCGGAGTAGGCATTTGGGGCGATAAGTGCTCGATAAGTGGCTTATGAACGCTTAGTGCATAGGCCTCTTAAGGTCATAAGGGTCTGAGGCATCAGATCAGAATTAGAAGCAATGTAACAACAGTTGCAAAGGGGCAATCAGATTAGCAAAAATGCAAAACAGAAATCGGATTGCAATAATAACTTTATTTCATATAGTGCTTTTCTCCCAATGGGTCTGTAAGCGCTTCACTATTACAGTATAATGCGTGGTATGCAACACATAGGAATTTTTACAGGCACAGGTCCTTGCCCAGATGAGCTTACAGTCTATGATTGTGGCACCTGAGGCACAGGGAGATAAAGTGGCTTGCCCAAAGTCACAAGGAGCTGAGCCTGGGAATTGAACTAGGTTCAAACTCAGCGTCATTGTTGACTGAGTTAGTGTCTTCACTCACCGACTCACTCCTTCTCAAGAGAGAGCAGGACGGTTTAACCATTAGGCAATCTAGTCGGCCGCCGTGGGTGGAAAAAATTGGGGGCAGCTGCCGCCTAGTTTCCCTAGAGCAGTTTCCTAACCGGGCAGCGATTTCCACATCCCCAAAGAGCAGGGCAGTTGCTAGGGGGCTGGACAGTTTCCTCCATCCTGATTGGCCGCTGATGGGTAATGCAGCCTATCAGGAGGAGGTGTCAGGAGCCTGGGGGAGGGGCCAATCATAGGAGGAACAAGCATGGACCGGAGAGAGGTGAGGGTGTGTGTTTATCTCTGTCTATGTGTATTTGTTCTGTCCTGTTTTGTGTGTGTGTTTTCTGTGGCTGTTGTGTGTATTTGTTTTATCGTGTGTGTGTGTGTGTGTGTGTGTGTGTGTGTG
>WSYH01000149.1:271975-306752 GCA_036426205.1 Ascaphus truei | reverse complement strand
AATATAAAAGTTCATACAAATGAGATCCAAACTCAAAAGGAAGTATGAAACTGGAGTCTGTATGCCACAAACAAAGCTAAAGGAAGTATGAAACTGGAGTCTGTATGCCACAAACAAAGCTCGGGTCCGGAGGTGTGTCTACATATGTCTGCTATACTGAAATCAAATAAAAATAAGTTATGTGTACTATATACTCTGCTATACTGAAATCAAATAAAAATAAGTTATGTGTACTATATACTCTATACTATATACCTATTTGTATCTATGGGGGGGGGGAAAGGAAAGGGGATGGGAATAGGAATAGGGGGACCTCTGGAGGAGATCCAAACAAGGGATGGACTGAGAAGCAGAGGAGGAGAACAGGAAGAGGCATCCGAGGAATATCTAAACTAAAGTACTAACGTCTAAACATTCGTTTAGTCCCCCAGGACTGAGAGTGCCCAATTGGTGAATCCAATAGGATTCCCGCCTGCAGAGCGTCTTGAACCGGTCGCCTCCCAGAACACAGGAAGAAATGGTCTCTATTCCCATAATTTGCATGGTCTTGGGATTTTGTTGATGAAATAATTTAAAGTGTCGAGGGACACTATGATTATTAAGACCCTTAAATCGACTGCGACCACAGGGATGGTTACCCAATGGTCCCTTCTGTTTTGCAGTATCACAAATGGAGGAAGATTTAAGCCTAGTTGGAGCTAGTATGCTTTTTATACTCCTACATACAGGAAAGCAAGGAGTATAAAAAGCATACTAGCTCCAACTAGGCTTAAATCTTCCTCCATTTGTGATACTGCAAAACAGAAGGGACCATTGGGTAACCATCCCTGTGGTCGCAGTCGATGCATTACGTGCAGGCATCTTTTGAATCAAACTCAAGTTTGTTCTCCAATGAGGGGTACCACGTATGATATCAGTAGCTCTATCACCTGTCTCAGCACTTATGTTGTGTATCTTATACAGTGCGGTTGCAGTCTGAAATATGTTGGACGAACCACCAGGACTCTGGGAACTCGCTTCCTAGAACATAGGAGAAATGTTATTAAGGGTCTTAATAATCATAGTGTCCCTCGACACTTTAAATTATTTCATACTTCCTTTTGAGTTTGGATCTCATTTGTATGAACTTTTATATTTTTATTTTCTTTTTATTATATATTTTTATTTTTATTTTCATTTTAATATATATTTTTTTATATAATAAATTTTCATCCTCATGTATATTTAAATTTCTAATTAAAATTATTTTGTCATTAGTCCAATCATATGGGATCATAAGAATTGACAATTTATTTATGCACGCATTAGGGTGCAATATTTAATGTTATTCAATTGTGGTTGTATATATATATATATAATTTAATGTCATATGATCTCCTTTTCTATCATCAATATCTAAGATTATACTCCAAACTGGCCATTGTGATCATCCCTCTACTATAGGTGGGATCTAGATGCAATATCATGCATTATGTTGATGTTAATGCAATGTATACCATAGTTAATACTGATGGGGTTTGATCCACATACAAGATTCGTATTTTCAATTTTGATTTGAACCCTAGAGAATAATGTTGTTTTATACAGGCATACCCCGCTTTAAGTACACTCACTTTAAGTACACTCGCGAGTAAGTACACATCGCCCAATAGGCAAACGGCAGCTCACGCATGCGCCTGTCAGCACGTCCTGAACAGCAACACCGACTCCCTACCTGTACCGTAGCTGTGCGCAAGCGGGGAGACTATAGAGCCTGTTACAAATGCGTTATTTACATCAGTATGCATGTTTATAACGATTGCAGTACTGTACATGCATCAATAAGTGGGGAAAAGGTTAGTGCTTCACTTTAAGTACATTTTCGCTTTACATACATGCTCCGGTCCCATTGCGTATGTTAATGTGGGGTATGCCTGTATTGTTGTTTTATAATTGGTTATTGAGGACTATTTTTATATTTAATATATATGTTTAACTGTGTGTTAATTGTATATGTATATTTAGTAATATGATAGAATGGATGTATAGGTAATTTTATCATCTCCTCCATTCTTTCAGGGTAAATATTGCATTTATGAATTATGTATGTTATAGTGCTGGTAGCACGGTTAATGATAGCGTGAGTAGGGGCGGTTATTCAACAATTACCTTCATTTGGAGTGTGTATAAAATACCTGACCTCCCCCCCTCACGTCATCCCTTTGAAAAAGTTAGCCGAGACTGACGAAACGCGTCAGGGAGCGTCGTGACGTCAGACGCACTGACATTCAAGTCTACATTCAGCGCAGGAGCGGATTCATCCTAGCGCTAGTGCTCGCAGGAACTATACACACGGAACGTTGTCTGGACTTTCACAGCACACCAGCCCTGGTAAACTGCTGGTACGCTGCATATTTGCCAAACGGAGCCTGGGAATGCCCCAAAGTTGCCAATTTGACCGGATGACCTACATCAGTCCTGGAATGCTGAGACGCTGCTCCTTCACCAACGGAGCCTGGGACTGCCCCAAAGAGCTTGCAGTTAGACCGGATGGTGGTGATTATTATCACATATGCTTGATATTTATTGTATTCTTGTAAGTGCGTTTTTTACCCCTCCCTCCCCCCTCCCCTCATAAATATAACTTTATTACGCTATGGGCGTGCGCTCTCTCCTCTCTTTTCCTTTTAGATATCCTGTGGACGTGGTAGGTCCACATTGAGAGCTGCGGAGACCCTACAGACCCATATTCATCATCGGAACTTTCTGAGGTGGTTATCCTTTCTATTGCCTTTTATATGTGTATTGTTGTATGTTTGTAATAGGCCTATCTTATGGTATAGGCTGTTTACCTTTACAATATTGTCTGATTATCTAGGTTAACATAGATTATTATACATAGACAAACAGTTTAAATGTTCCTTAAGGCGCAGCTTTATATTCTTATATATATATATATATATATATATATATATATAGTATAGATTATATTAATGATATATAATAATACTACTATATATATATGGTGATATCTATATGGGATATATATATATATAAATGTAAATACAACTGTATGCTCATCTGCATGTCTTAGGCAGATCTGCAACCCCGCCTTTCCCCATTATCACCCAGCACACAGCACTTCCACTGCAGCAAGGGATTCTGGGAAATGACATGCAAATGAGCACACAGTGCCACTTTTTGCTTCAAAAACCATTTTTAACATGGTTCGCTATAGGCTTAAGCTTGCTGCATGGTCACAGCTTTGAGCACAGCCAGGGTTAAGGTGCATACCCAGAAAACCACCCACAGACAGCTGTTTCGACCTTAATGGGTCTCATCAGTGTGGGGTTGATTAACTGAGTATGCAAAGAAGCTAAAGGATGGGCTATACCATAATACTGAGTTAAGTTATGGTGAGTAAAAAAAGTGACAAAAACCCTCCACAGCAAAGCAAATATGCAAATGTAAATACAACTGTATGCTCATCTGCATGTCTTAGGCAGGTCTGCAACCCCGCCTTTCCCCATTATCACCCAGCACACAGCACTTCCACTGCAGCAAAGGATTCTATATATATCTCTGCTCCTGGGTTTGGCTGAAACCTATTCCTTACAAAACTATGCAGCTTGTAGACTACTCCCCCTTGTTTCTGGAATCAGCATCCCCTGCACCTCCAATCACTGCATGCCTCCTGTGCAGCTCTGCCCCTATTCGCTGGCTATACTATATAGAGCCAGCCCCTCCCCCTAGGACGTTGCTGAGCATAAACTAAGATTCACTTGGATGTAACTGTGTTCGCCTCAAACACTTCTGCCTTAACCATTCCTTGTTCCTGTGGCCTGCTGCATATCCTCCTTGCAGAGGCCAGTTCCCTGGTTCCTGTAGCCTGCTGCACATCCTCCTTGCAGAGGCCTGTTTCCTGGTTCCTGTGGCCTGCTGCATTCTCTCCTTGCAGAGGTCTGCTCCCTGGTTCCTGGGGCCTGCTGCATTCTCTCCCCGCACTGGCCTGCTTCCTGGTTCCTGTGCTGAAGCGCTGGATCCCCAGTGCTAACCTTTGGTGTTCCTAGGCCGCCCTGCATTCTCCCCTTGCAGAGGCCTTCATCATGGGCCGCTCCCGCTCCTCGCACAGCAGCCATTCCTACGCTGAAACGCTTCGCACCAGACTTCCTGTTGACGAACCCCAGCCTGAATATCGATTACCCTGCCCTCTCCAACCCTGGCCTCGGCTTGTCTATGGATTGTCCTGCTTTCTCCAACCCTGACCTGGCTACGTCTGACCACGGAATCCGCACTCCGGACTCGGCTTCGTGGCCTAAGGTCGGTGTATTTACATCCCCACCTCAGCCCCGCGGTCCGGTCCCGGTTTGTGGCGAGCACGTCCGTTACATATATACAGTATAGGACAAACATGTTTCTCAGGCGAGAATGCAAGAAACAGCACTCAAAGATAAATCAAAATAAACCTGTATAAGTGAAATACAAAGCAGACTTAAATCTTATATCTATATATTACGTATAGTATTGTTTTTTTCAACCCCAATAGAGGTAGATCAAGAACACCCTCATACCCACATGCACATAGAGATAAAACATCCAGTACACCAAAAAAATCAATACTAAAGTCTAAATATACAGACACTTCAAGCTATGAATCTGACACCTCAGAAAGTGAGAACAAATATCCATCAGTTTCCTTTGATATTACATCAGATACCTGGAGAGGGAAAAGCTCCACGGGCCAAGCGTCACGAGATGTTTCAACGTCTGGAACATCGGGTCATTTTTCTCAAACAAATAGACCACAGGAGTAAAAAAACTACCAAAGAGGAAGAGGGAGGACAAGAGGGGCAGCAAAGAGGAAAAAATACTCTTAACATCTGAGGATTATAATGTCATTAATATCTCACATAAGACATTGACAACAGGACAACTATCTCTACTTAACAGAGGGTTGAATTTTGCCCCTCAAAGTGACTTCGACCTCTTACATTGACCTACAGCGATTTACTCGAAAGTTGACTTTAAAAAAATTATTTTCCAACAGGTCAAGGAATATTGTACCCATTATGTGTGAGTCTGCGGAGTCATCTCCAGATCGTGGGGGGGATGACTCAACAGAACAAGTTTGCTCTGATTTTTCATTTAAAGAATATTGTGCTATCTCTGATTTAGAAGATTTACGTATGGAACAGGAAATGGAGGATAATTCCGAGGAGGTGTCCCTTTCTAATTTTCTTAGTTTCGAACATACCACATTTAGAAAGAAATCTACCTTTTGTCCCTATGGTTCAAAGAGTGCATTTATCACCACATTTGAGAGATTGGTGGAAAAGGATCTGAAGGCTTTAGCTGAAAATTGTAAACAGGACTCATCGCTACAGCAATCTCACCACCCTTGAATTACAAGAATTACAAACCTTGAAACAAGACAAAACTATTGTTATTAAAAATGCGGACAAGGGTGGTGCGATTGTTGTACAATCAGCCGAGAGTTACAAGCAAGAAGCTTTAAGACAACTCTCTGACAGTCAGGCTTATTGCAAACTACCTTTGGACCCTACCACCAATTTCTCTCATGAACTGAATGATTTGCTGGATTTAGGAAGAGAACTCTATGTGTTAAGCAAAAAGGAATTTGAATTTCTATGCTCCCCTAACCCCATAGTTCCCATCTTCCACCATCTCCCAAAGATCCATAAATCACTCACAAGTCCCCCGGGACGTCCCATTGTGGCGAGCATTGGATCTTTGGGAGATGGGCTCTCTCGTTTCATAGACGCCTACTTACAACCTATTGTATAGTCATTACCATCCTTTTTGAAGGACTCCAGCCAACTGATATTCGATCTCAACAAAATACAGTGGCGAGAGAGTTACAGATGGGTAACTATGGATGTTACCTCCCTTTACAACATTATCAAACACGAGCAGGGCATTTCCGCCATACAGCATTTTCTCACATTTTCTCACTTATCACCAGCACTATGCACTTTTCTAATAGATTCCATCACATTTTTACTCACGCATAATTATTTTTCTTTTGATTCACAATTTTATTTACAACTTCGAGGCACTGCTATGGGCACTTCTTTCGCACCCTCATATGCTAATCTTTTTATGGGGCTGTTGGAGTCTGATTTCATTTTTAGTGACAAAAATTCTTTTAGGCACCAAATAAAATTCTACAAACGGTATATAGATGATCTTCTATTTATCTGGGATGGTGACTTCACATCACTTCAAACATTCATTCACCAACTTAATATTAATGATCACAATTTACATTTCACTTTTCAGGAGAATATCCATCACATTTATTACTTAGACTTAATGCTGTATGTGGATATGCGGGGAAGCATTCAAACAGACATATATAGGAAACCTAACGCACGCAATTCCTATCTTAGAGCAGACAGCAATCACTCTAAGTTTCTTAAAAAGGGCATTCTCAAGGGACAATTCACAAGACTAAAAAGGTTGTGTTCAACAGAAGAATCATTTGAAATTCAATCCAGAGATCTCATCTCAAGGTTTTCATCTAGAGGTTACAACATACATGACATCACAGAAGCTCTAAACACTGTCAAACAAATAGATAGAAGGGACCTCCTATTACCCTCCAGAAAGAGATTAACACATGATGAGATGGCTGTCAAATTATTTATCACCCAACAAAGCAGACAGTCAGACCGTATACGTTCTATTATCCACAAACATTGGGACACCTTGAAGTTGGATAAGGATCTTACATCTGTCCTTGAAAATAAGCCAAAATTTGTATTCAGAAAGGCCAAATCGTTGGGTGCATCCCTCTCCCCTAGTTTATTTGATTCAAGAACTAATTTTACCAGGATAAAAAATATACCTAAGGGTTTTTATCCATGTGGACATTGTGAGATTTGTAAATATGCTAAAAAAACTAAAAAACTCATTTGCAGTAATCCTAATAGGGAGCATACTATACACACCTTCATTAACTGTAATTCTAGTTATACAGTATATTTTTTGAAATGCGGTTGTGGGAGGGGCTATGTGAGTCGCACCATAAGACCTCTCAAGAAAAGAATTATGGAACATGTTCGTGCGATAAACAAAAAAGACCAATCCCATCCGGTTTCTAGGCATTTTTCCACTTGCCCTAAGGGGACTATTAAAAACTTCACTTTCTCAGGAATAGATCATATACATGCCCCAACTCGGGGAGGAGATAGGTTGGGCATGTTGAATAGAAAAGAAATGTATTGGATGTACAGTTTAGATACAATGCAACCCTCCGGTATTAATATTGACTGGGAGTTGAAGCATTTTTTATAATAATATATATATTTTTTTCTCTCTTCATCTTCATCTATTGCAATGTATGTATAAAGTTGAGATATATCTTTCATTACATGTAACCGATGGTTTGCCTTATCATGTTCTTACTTTATCATCATTCTGCCCATACGGTTATACATAATTATATCCTCCTTCATTTTTGTTTCTGATTAACATTGAGAGATATGTCACCTAATTATGATATTTATTTAAATAAATATACCATTAGTTGATAAACATTATTATCAATATAAGTATTTTTCATATTTTTCATATAGACTATATCATTTAATATTTTCTAGACTTAACATTATTTAGTATTATTATTACTATTTTTGAGAAATTATAGTGTTTCATTACACACACAGGTGACTATTATATAACATATTAGATTTTACGATAGGGTTTTTTAATCTTTTTTCTTTTAATATTTCATAATTTGTTTATCTATTTTGTAAGACTAATATTTATAATTTACAACATTATATATATATTTTATATATATACATTTCACTTTTATTATCTTTAGTTAGTTTCACATTCACTATATATATATATATATATATATATATATATATATATATACACAAACACTTTTTTCCTTTTTATCTATACACCACATTATGTTCATGCTAGGTTACTCTTCATGGTTTAAACATTATCTTATTTATTTATTCATGTATAGATTTTTTATTATATTTTTTCATATATTTTCTTTTATGTATATCTTCTAATATTTATCATATAGATGTGTTTGATTTTGATTTGGAAACTTGTTTGTTTTTGTGTAAGAATTAGTCTTCTGTTCTGTTATTCTGTCTAAATGTTAATTGTTGTTTATTGTTGGGCTCCCACGGATTTGTATTATGGTCAGAGGTTTGACAAACTTCTCACACTAAAGATCGTTGTTAGGTTGATCACACAGCTGATTGCATAACCCATTAAGTATTAACTTAATTTGGGGCGTTCACTCACCTCTGACCACTATATAATCTGACATGAAGAGAGCCTCAGTACTCTTTGATAAAGCGCCTCCACGGTGGGAAACGCGTCAGAGTTTTTTTAAATTAGTGTGTTTGTCCTTTTTGGCTCATATGCCCAATAAATAATCTCTATTTTTGCCCCAGCCCTTTTTGATTTCCTTTTGTTGGCAGTGCTCTACTTTTTCTCCACGTTCTTGTTTTTTTCAGGGATACAGTCTATTAATTTTCCTTTCCAATAACTATAAATATCTTATGTTTGTGTAATATATTGTAATAAAAAAACAATAACAGATTAACATTAACGAAGAACTCCAAGGAGTTTACAATCTAACTGGTGGAAATGAGGAGGACACAATAGGATAAGTGGGTACAAATGGTTACTGATCATGATCTTAACATTTGAAATTGCAGATACAAAACCAGCAAGACGCATTTTTGTTACTCAGATATTAAATTCTTGTTCCAAAGTTTTGAATACTGTTTTTTGAAAATCAGTTTTAAAGCAAGTGGTTGGGCAGTAATCACCTGTTTCTTATGATCTTATTGTTGCTGTGCAATTGAAACATTGTTTTCAAAACCTAATTATTTTCGAACCACACAAGCTGGACTGTAGAAGAATTGATCTGAAGGTAGAAAAAAGTGGTGTTTTGTGAAAACTGCAGAATAATATTCAAGGGCTACTTTAAGAAACATAAAATACATAAGCATGCTTACAAAAAAGTGAAATCTAAAATAATCTACATTTAAGTCAATTTCGAGTGAATGCATTTTTAACAGCGCAGCTAATTGCATTACACTATTCTATTGCACCACCTTGTGGTAAAAAGCCATTGTTGTTCGAAAATATCTGCAGGAGGGGATATGAAGAAAGATGACACAATTTGCTACCAAATCACAGAAAATCAATCTCTTGAGCGCCTGTTCGCTAGGACAGGTGGCAGTGGTGAACCACCAGCCCTCCTGGCTGACGTGGAAGAGGGCTCCACTTAAGTTTCGACCGGGCTGATCACTCGGTAGGGCCTCTGGCACGACAGGACCTGTGCCGTATCAGATACGTCATAAAAGGTCAGTCTAAAGGTTAATGAAGTTTAAACCTCCAGGGCCAACAGAAAGAAACAAAAAAATACATACAGTACTCAGAATAACCCCATTGTATGTCTGGTTTGTAGCCGACAAACCAAGCCAAAAAAGAATGAAACTGCTATCTTTAGATGAATTTGCTGGACTTCATATTAATAGGCTTGGCTGTACGACAATTTTATTTATTTTCTTTTTATATAGCATTGAAGCAGGGGGTCTCTGGAGCTGAACCCCATTAATTTCAGCTCCAGGGACCCCTCTACCACAGATACTTACCTCCGAAGTAGGTGCATGTAGCTGCTCTAGTTCAGTATGCAGGGTGTTAAAAGTCTAAAGCTCCCGTGTCACATTGGCGAATAGGAAGTTGCACCGATGACGTTGCAGCTTCCTATTGGCCCGCAGGCAGCAAAAACTTTCAACAGAGGACATATTGTGAACACTGGCAGCCAAGGAGAGCTGCAACTGGCATCTAATTTGGAGGTAATTATCTCTGGAAGCAGGGGGTCCCCAGAGCCGAAAATAACGGGCTGAGCTCCGAAGACGTCCTGCTTCAATGCTATATACAAAATTTGCACAAAAAATCTGCCGGCTTGGATTGCTTCTTCAAAATATGTACAAATTAAATGTTTACAATTTTTTTTTTGTGAAAGAATACACATTAGAGGTGAAAGGTGTCATATCCACGTAGCAGAATTTTACTCCCATTAACGCACAAAATAACACGTTAAATAACATGTATTTTATCGCTGTAACTATTGTTTTCAATAGCACAACTGATAAATAACTCACCTGCATTAATGCAACGTATTGTGTTAACGGGTGCAATAATGTCTGACACATCTGTAAGTATACAGCCAATTGTTACCCGATGTTCATGTAGCCAAGGTGCAGAGACACTAGGCCATATTTACAGTCTTCTGCCACAAGACACCCTCCAGCTCCGCAAGGTGCATTATGGCAGAGGACTGCAAAGTAAATATGGCTTGTTTTAATTATTAGATTTATTATCAATACAATATTTATGCACCTTCAAAGTGTTTTGTATAGCAAACATTAAAACAACATAAGAGGTATAAAATATATTTTACATCATTTATTACATGGGAAAAGGTGAAAGAAGCATAATCTATATTGCCTACCAGTTTGGCCCAATTATAAGGTGACGTTTTTTCAATAAATTTAAGTTGAAAAGTATATACAGGTGGTCCTCGCTTACCGACGTCACGGTTTCCGACGGATGCCTTATCCAACGCCGCATATTGCAGTTCGTCGGATGCATTATCCAACACCGTATCCGCTTTTCCGACGGTCACCGCCGCCGATTAACATGGGGCCCGCAATCCGACAGTCCGTTAAATGACGGCAGTTAGCGGGACGCATTCCGTCGGAGAAGCGAGGACCTCCTGTACTTGCCTTATAAATCGGGTCCGCCCCTTTTTGCAAGCCAATCAGCAGTCGGACGTATGAAGTAGAAGGGTAAAACGTAGGAAACTCCACCTTGGGAGCCTGAAGCAGCAATGTTGCTTGTGGCAGGAAGCTCAAACCGAGGGACAGAAACAGTGTGTGTGTGTGTGTGTGTGTGTGTGTGTGTGTGTGTGTGTGTGTGTGTGTGTGTATGTTTGTGTAAACTGAGGTGCAGTCCCATTTAGCACAAAAGTAAACTAGCGGGTAGAGGAATTCTGCCACATACAGTTCAAGTTCACGAGATTCAAAGCAACCTTTTTAAATGTTTTATTTGCAGAACGGGGATGGTAATGCACAACGTTGAGGTGAATCCCTTCATCAGGTGCAACAGTACCAGTACTCCCGTGAACTTGAATTGTCTGCAGCAGAATTCTTCTGTCTACTTGTCCCCCCGACATCTTTCAGGATTCCGGTGTATTGTGTAAGGGCACCAGATGTGACGATGCTCCGCTGCAGCAAGTGCTACATCTCCAGAATACTAACCTTGAAGTGTATGCACCAAAGTAAAAGACTGATAGTGATATATTTAATAGCTTAAGTGTGTGTGTGTGTGTGAGTGTGAGTGTGAGTGTGAGTGTGAGTGTGAGTGTGTGTGTGTGTGTGTGTGTGTGTGTGTGTGTGTGTGTGTGTGTGTGTGTGTGTGGGTGTGGGTGTGTACACCTTAAAAACAGAATCAGACAAGTATCAGTGTTTTAAATTATTTTTGAAAATCTAAAGTGATCTTTGTTTTCAGTTTTAATGGAAATTCTTCACAGGGAATTTAGTGTCAAACTGCCGTGATAAGGTAATCAGTTAGACTCAATGTCTTAACGCCAATAAAGAAAGGGAACAAATACTAAAGGGACAGGTAAGAAAGACATAACTTCTTGCAAAACTTCCGCTTACAATTTGTACAAACATTGTCCTGAAAAGAATGTACATATGATTTAAAAATATATACTGTATACTTGTCTGACTTTTAAAAGGCAACAATCATCTCGTTATAAACGACCAAACATATCACTGTGATTGGTGAATTTCAGTCCTCTGCAGGGCTGCATGTTTAAAGGTATTGAGTGAAGTAAATGTCATGGTGCTACTGTATGTTTCAGAAAGGAAATACATTACCTACAACCCGTTATAAAAAGGAAGGCAATCATTTTGATTTGGCTGTAAGAACAGAAACTGTGCAAACACAAATTCAGTTCAAGTGCCTTAGCGGTGGCAATAACACTAGAGAAGATTGCAATCAGTGAGGAGCACGATAAAGTCAGAAGACAACATGTTCTTGCAGCAAAGTAAAACAGAGTTGCCCACGCTTTACCAGACTTTTCTATAAACGATAAAAGATTGCAGACTTTAGGTTCTGAACATGACCACAGATGCAGCAGGGACAAACGGTCAATCCTTTGAAAATGCTACACAATGATTATGATTTGTGGGTACCGTTCATGCCACCTACCAGCTCTTGGCTGAGGCAGAGATGGGTTAGCTTTAAGACAGCATAATTTAAACTTGTAAACTATGCTTTACAACCATCTCCTACTGTATGTACAGTACGATTCATTTTGTATTTAAAGACTGACGTCATGCTTAAGACGTTTGTCATGAAACCAGAGGAGCCTGCAATATTTTGCTCAGCAATTAGAATTGATAGCAGAGATGACCGTATGCAGAAAATCTGTTGGCTGTGTCCAAATAATTAGGATATTGCGCTGTGCATAGAAGAACCACTACCCGGATCCATTGCCCAAGACAGTAAGAATTATACAAAAACGGCAAGCATATTCTATGCCCAGCACCACTTTTTTGAACTAAAGTTTTAACAATACAAAATATGTCACCGACATACTTGCCTTGAAAGCTGCTCCTTTTTTATGAAACCTGTGTTCATTATCAGAAGGAAATTCTCCTCACAAACCTGCAATTCTGTTTAATTCCAGCTTTTCTGTGGCAATTTAGTATGATAGTCAACATAACCATCCTGAGATAAGAGAGACCTTCACATCCCAGCAGTTGCACCAGATGTACAAATAAATCAGCTTCCTAATTTTACAGCAATGCTTTTTATAGTGACGTTCTAAAAAAACTTAACTTCTACTGCAGAGTACTGAAAGGCAGTACTGTGCAGTAGAAGTTAAGTTTGTTTATAGAGTCAATGACATCACACCAATCCTATGGGTAGAGAATTGCTACAAGTGTATGAAGGGTCAAGGGTTCGATTCCTGCATGGTATGGTAAACTTATTAGTGTAGGGGGGTGGTGTGTGTATGTAAGTGGGTCCATTAGCAATAAAGCATTGAATGTTATTATAATTGAAAAAATAAAAAATAAACCTTGGAGATGTTTTTAAATCGGGAGCCACCCTCAGACCGTGTTATAAGCGGATCCGCGTTTTAGCGAATCGCACTATAACGGGGTTGAGCTGTATTATGAACAAATTAGTCGCGCATCTTCTGACAGCAACAAGGTGTACAATAGCGCTCCAATGGAAGCAGACGAATATATGTTATCACATCTTTCAGAAAAAATTTCGACATGTTCTAGAGATGGAAAAACTCACAGCATTTATGAATAATTCCATGGTTAAATTTGAGAAGATCTGGAGTCCCTGGATAAGGGACTTTCCAGATGATATTTCAGCAATGCAAGATGTACAAATTTAAAGATGTTAAGGGAATATAAGTAGGTTTTAACAACCTTTAAAACTCTATGGTTACTAATCAGAATAGGATAAAGGTGCTGGAAAATCTTTTTTGTGATTACTAGTCTCTCGCCTCCATCCCTTCCCCTATTTTTTATCATGTATATAGTATTAGCCACGGTACTACTTACATGCTTCTTTAAGCAAGTGTGTCTTAAGGTGGGTCTTAAAGGTGGATAGAGAGGGTGCTAGTCGGGTACTGAGGGGAAGGGCATTCCAGAGGTGTGGGGCAGTCAGTGAGAAAGGTTTAATGCGAGAGAGGGCTTTAGATACAAAGGGGGTAGAAAGAAGGCATCCTTAAGCAGAACGCAAGAGTCGGGATGGTGCATAGCGAGAAATTAGGGCTGAGATGTAGGGAGGGGCAGAAGACTGTAAAGCTTTAATCAGTGAGGAGAATTGAGTGTAAGATGTGGGATTTGATAGGAAGCCATAAGTATATTGGTTCTATTGTCCCTTACCCACCCTTTTCTTTTCTGTGCCCATTCCCCACCCTGAATATAATCTAAAAACAAATAAAAATAGTTTGTAGGGGAAAAAAAAAATGAGCAGCAGAGATTGGTGCAGTAATCGTTGTGTTAGTTAGTTGTTACTCTTGCAGAACTCTATTCGCTTTCCCAGACTATCACTGGGTGTCACTGAGGTGTCATGCTACAAACTCTTGATTATCAAATGCATAACACAATCATCTCATGACCTATGTCATGTTTTTTTTTTTTTTAATAAACTACCCAGTCCTAGTTCCTGTCACACTGTGACTCAAAGGAAGCAATACATTGTGAAATAATATTAAAGGTGTAGGGTTACCCTTAAGCAAAAGAAAAAAAAGAGAAATGTCCTGACCTGAAGTCTGTGGGAAAATGACACACATGTCATCAATGAATATTTAGTATGTAGCCCTGCTTTCCCCCCCCCCCCCCCCCTCTGGGAGATCTTGCTATTGCTACAGGTGTCATGGTGATTACCTGTGAGGGTCCCCACCATGACAGTTCTCAAGCATACTTCTACCCAATAGACTGTTACTTAGGCAGAAGTATATAAAACAGGATCCTTTATTGAGGCAGCCACTGCAGTTGTCATTACAGCGTATGCATGGGTTTTCAGGATCCGTCCCAGGCCTCTGGATAGTACTGGCCTTATTGCAATCTTGAGGCTTGAGGTCTTGCAATCTGGTAGGTCTCCTACCCTCAACCCCTTAAAGGGCTTAGAGCATGTCTCCTCCCGGCCGGGAGGGACTCAGCTCCACTACTCCTCAGACCAGACTCATCACTAGACTGACTATAATTTAGGACACTTCCTCCCTAATGCACAGAGGGGGAGGGCACAGAGTCTGCACCATGATTGGCTGTACACAGACTCTGTTCACCTCCACCCCTGTCACTCAAGGAGGCAGCATGAGTGAGGGTAAACCCTACAGGACATCCTGCCAATGCCTATAACTACTGGGACTTACGTGACAGGAGACAGAAAGTAAAGTCTGGACCAGCCATGGCTACAAGTATATGTAGGGGACATCACCAGGTGATAAAGGCATATACAGGAATTACATGTATGAATGTATGGGATAGGCATCAGACTACAGTATGTTATAGGTTTAGCAAATACTAAATAATAACAATTTGCGACAAGCTCCACCGATGAAGCACAGCAATGTGATCTTCCAGGTACATGTGGTTTGTTTGAGGATTTTCATTTTTATACTATGACATACTGTAAGCACTGAGATGCAATTTCACATGTTCTGCACATACTTGTGCATTTAGATGGTATATGGAGCATCACAATAATCTAGCAGAAAAGGTACCTCTGCGTTTTTTGGACAATAGATCATTTCTATTGAGAAGGATCTCATATGTCTGCCGTGCCTATTTTGTCTTTAAGCCTCTGCCACCCTTATGACAAGTTTATTCTCCCATTTTCCACTACTGCCCTGTGCTGTAAGGTGGTCAAGGGCCCGTACCAATGATGGTATTGGTCCCTGTCACCCAATTGCCCATCAATACTGTGACACGTTATTTACATCCATCTGTTTTAGTACAACTTACTGCTCTTAAGCTATGTAGCTCCACTGATGACACTCTGAGAAAATGTTGGCATGGTTTAGAAGCTACAGGTCTTTGCATATTGCCTCATATGCCAACCTCAGCCTCTCAGTGTGTTCTGTGAACATGCCTGTAACAGGGGAGTTATCCCTATTCAGGTAATGTGCCTCTAATCCAGCAGTGTGGTGGTTAACTGCTGGTAGTCAATTAACAAACACCACCTGCCTGATTAGATTGCTTAGAAAAGCCTGTCTTTTGAGACAGGAAGGGAGGTTGTCCCTTACTCTCACAACTTGTGAGACTGACATGGGGACAGACGTCTTGAGTGTACCAGAAGACGCTGCTTGCAAGACACAGGGGAAACTTCTAAACCTGAATGCTGACAAAACCCTGAGGAAAAGGTAGCAACCAGGAACAGAGAAGATTTTCCCTCCAAACCACCAGGAACAGATAAGACTTTCATTTATAAGACTTTTTATATCTGCTCATTTCATGATATATGTTTGGGGCTCGGAGACATGCTTATCTAAAGGGAGTTGTGGACTGCATAGTATTTCCCTAGAAATACTCCCAAGTGAATAGAAGCTTTGTTTACCCCTTGTTTGGATGGTTTCCTGATGTTAAGGAAACAGGCGCAATAAAAGCCTTATTTAATTTCACCATAACCAGTCTCCCTTGCATACCTCTGTGAGCGTCCACCTACAATGCCCAAGAGCATATCCGGTAACCCTGCCATCTTAGTGTCAGTACAGGCCAGCAACCCCTGCACTTGTGTTCTATACGTTTTGTAGTTTTACAGGAGGCAAGAATAGCTTACCCCCCAGTCAGCTGCACTGCAGGTCATACTAACACCACAGGAACAGGAAATGCTCTGATTAACAGCTTGAGGAAGCTACATTTGAGCTACACCAGAACAGAATCATTGATTTGTTATAAATGAGTATTCTTCAGTTCAGGTGCAACTTGGTGACAATTTATTGGTCATAAAAAATGAAGGACAGGCGCTTCACTGCAAATGACAAAATCAATGATGCAATTATGGGTGGGTTCTGTCTGACAAGACTTGTAAATATGGGTGAATATCTCATGAGCCGGGATGAGAGGTAAGATCAGAAAATGTATATGCTCTGTTGAGGAGACTGCTGCTTTATGATATGCACTGTATCATCCTACTGCATTCTGTTCTTCAAGCTACTGTCAACATTGGCCTGGCTCTAAAATATTACGATAGCTTAGAGATAAATCTAAATATTTGTATGAAACCAATGAATTGCAAACTAAAACGCACTTTTGGATAGGAACGCGTTAGTACAGCATTGTTTGTTATTACGTCATCATCTGTCATTCACGTCTTACACTACCTTTAATAAGGTCTGGTTTGTAGGTCTTCCTCATTTGCTGCAGTATGTCGTTGTAGAAAGGCTCGGCTTGCTCAGAAGGCATAGCCATGTGAAAGTCTGGCTTGTTGCCCTTTAGGATGCATTGCAAGGTGAACTGGCTGACACACAGCACCTCATACTGCTTATCCATAACACTCTTACACCACGGCTTCCCACTTTCATCTGCAAACACTCGTAGGTTCAGAATTTTTCGGACCCTGCAACAGAAAAAGAATAGGGTTAACACCTCTGGGGTTGGGTGAAAGCAGTAGGGAAATTATTGAGGTGTTTAGACCAAAATCAAATTCAAGTAAGTACAGTATGACCTGCTGCACAGTAATTAGCTACACAATGAGATCCCATTATACAGGACAAAAGCTTGGTCATTTGACCAGCCATGTACTTTAGGTCAACAAGTTTGTAACCTGAATTCATGTTCAGGTTATCTCTGCCTCTGAAAAAGCAGAGGCCTTTTTGCCAAGCGGAGCAAAAAAGCATTGCAAAAAAGTGTTATATCATCAAGGCTTGCCTTCTGGGGACCAAAATGGTGATGTTACGGTTCTGAAATCGCTTATCTTAACATAACACTTTTTCAGTAATTTGTTTGATGTGCCTGAAATTGTTTGTTTTTTTGCCGTGTTTGGTAAAAAATGGAAAAATGTAGCACTTTTGGCACTGGTTTATAGGGTTGCCAGGTGGCTTCTCCAAAAATACTGGACACACTGGTAAAAGGTGCAACACTTTCGATACACACACACACACACACACACACCTCTGCCCTCCATGTGGTTTCCTCCTCTCCTTGGCCCCACCCCCAGGCTCCTGACAACTCCTGATTGGCTGTTGCTAGGTAATCCAGCCAATCAGGATGGAGGAAGCTGCCCAGCCCCCTAGCAGCAGCAGCAGCCCTGCTTGGGGAAATCCCGCTGCCCCCCAAGCCGGTCAGGTCACTATGTCCGGACACATACATGTCCAGTATTACCTCGAATTATTTACTATACAGTGTCTAAATACAGGAGAGTCTTGTTCGATACTGGACACCTGGCAACCCTAGGTATACCATGTTGGCCCTATTCTCTGATTTCTACTATTCCTATGAAAAAGAGCATGCATTGACACTACCAGGTGACAGGGCCCCATCCACTGGGTTGTGAGATTGTAGAGCCATCTATCTGGCAGCTACATACATAAGCTGCATAAGCATCAAAGGTTTATACTAGACCAGGTGCTGTGTTAGAGGTACAATATGTTGGGTTTCCATCAAGAAAATTAGGTTTGTTGGGCTGTATCATGCTACATTGCCGTGTATGACTATTCTTTGGAAATTTCCTGTCTGAAAAGAATACTCTTGAATGCATAAAGCATTCCATTGGGTGAATCCCATAATAGGAGATGCTGTGAATAAAAAATAAAAAAAAAAAGACTACTTTTATCGTTTTAAGAATCCAAAGCTGTTGTACAGCAAAGTTGTTCAGAATTAATTTTGGTAATAAAGAAAATCAACACACATCGGAGAATGGCCAGAATACAGTAACTATGAGGAAAAAAAGGGAATGGCATTACCACATCTTTGTTATTTTATCCCCGAAATTGTGTATATTAATAAACAGCGATGAGCATTATTTCATACTACACACCTCAGATGGGTTATCGCTGATATTTAAAAAAACACTTGTCTGTGTTATAGTTATTTCATTAACCCTTCAATGCTTTCTACATAGACAATAATCTTACTTTGTGTGCTGTAATACTGTGGAGATATCGGCTCGTTTTACTCTCATGTTTTCTCATAGGACACTATGGTTTTGCAGCCTCATAACTAAAATAAATGCAGATCATATGATTAAGGAGAATTAAGAATTGAAAACACAGAGTGCAGACTGTTTTTTAGGGTGCTTTGATATCCTGTGTTCAGCTCACAATTTTTCTTGCTTTTTAAAAATCAGCATTAACAGCTTTGGGAAAATAAACCCCGTTTGTGCTATATTCTTTGCAGCACAGTGTATTACAGGTCGCTGTGAGAGCATAAAGGTTAGGACCGCTGGAATATATATATATATACATATACACATAAATATATATACATATATATACATATACATATATACAGTGTTCGACAATCATATACATTTACACGCCCGGGGCGAGGGGATTTAACCCCCGGGCGAGTAAATACTGGCCCAAGCAGCACACGTGTTTGTTTTTTTAAATTTCCCTGCTCGCGCTGAAAAAAAAATAAAAAAACCTCCCCCTACCTGACAGCTGATTGGCGCGCGCTCCCAGGCTTTGTGGGCGTGCGGCCAGGCTCTATATGAGCCCGCCCCCAACGAGCGGCCATTCTTTCCCTATGGAGGACACAGTAAGTACTATCTGTGCCTTCCCCCTGTCCCTCCCGCTGCCCGCAGTTATGGAGGTGGTAGCGGGGTGTTCTCCTGTCCCCGGCGCTCCCCCGCTTCACCCCGATCCCCGTGTCAGCCCGCGGGGCCGGGAGATTGGAGCGGGGATGCCCCTCAGGTCCCCGCTTCACCCCCCACGTCCCCGGCAGTCCAGGCACGGGAGGAGGGGGAGGGGGGTGGTGGTCACGGCCTTTCCTCTCTTCCGACCCCCCCCCCCCGTGTGTGTGTGTGTGTGTGTGTGTATATGGGGGAGTGTGTGTATATATGGGGGAGTGTGTGTATATATGGGGGAGTGTGTGTATATATAATAATAATAGCATGTTCTTGTATAGCGCTGCTAATTGTACGCTTTTTTGATTTACAGAGACATTTTGCAGGCACAGGTCCCGTAGAGCTTACAATCTATGTTTTTGGTGCCTGAGGCACAGGGAGATAAAGTGACTTGCCCAATGTCACAAGGAGTCGACACCGGGAATTGAACCAGGCTCCCCTGCAGCAATCTTAGTGTCAGTCAGTGTCTTTACTCACTGAGCCACTCCTTCTCCCATATGGGGGAGTGTGTGTGTATATGGGGGAGTGTGTGTGTGTGTGTGTGTATATGGGGGAGTGTGTGTGTGTATATGGGGGAGTGTGTGTGTGTATATGAGGGCAGCGAAGGGGGAGTGTGTGTATAGGGGTGAGGGTGTGTGGTGTATATGGGTGGTCGTGTGTGGGTGTGTCGTGTGTCTATGGGGTGTTGTGTGTGTGTGGTATATGTGGGGAGGTGTGTGTGTGTGTGTGTGTGTGTGTTGTTGTGTGTGTGTTCTACACCAGAAGGTACCCCCCAATCAGGTAGCCCCCCCCCACCCATATCATTCAAAGTACCCGTCTCAGTCACCATCTCCCACCACCATTAACCCCCACGCAGTTCAGCCCCCCACCCATCTCCTCTCTGTCTCTCCACCCTGTCTCTGTCTCTCCACCACAATCTCTCCTGTCTCTCACCCACACTCTCTCCTGTCTCTCACCCACACTCTCTCCTGTCTCTCACCCACACTCTCTCTGTCTCACACTCTGGATCTGGATATCTTATTTACCCTGTATATCTTAACTGCCCTATACTACACCGACATAACTTACACTGCTTTCTTCCAGATCTGACTCAAGCTTCACACAGGAAACATTGGAACCCCCCCTAACCCAGAAGACAGGTAAGGAACACATCCCCTCCAATGTATTACATTGCGGGAATGAGGGTACCTGGACATTGAGGGACTGCGGATCAGGTAAGATCCCAGGCGGGATTGCTGCTTTAGATATTGTGAAGCGGGGACGTCCAGACACTGGTTAAGGGGTTCAGGAAACTAGTCATTCCCATCTGGCTTTTATTTCTAGATCCAACATTTACTTACACACACATGTAACAAGGACTAATTGTAGTATAATGTAATACAATAAATACATTTATGTCAAAAACGAATGTTGTTCTGACTAGGAATTTATTAAATGTATTTTATTTATATATTTTATTTTAAAGCGAGGTTGGGGGCGGGACTAGGTGGCGAGTAGATTTAGGGTAGATTTTTGGGTGATTTGTCGAACATATACACATATATATATATTGTGACAGAGTCACTGACTCAGTAGGCTGTGACAGTGAATGGAGAGATGCTGCAGCCAGATCACTGAGTGTTAATCTCCTCAGACAGAGAAAGCACAGCTGCAGCCTAATTAAACAGGGGCTGAACTATCAGTGAAACAAGTGCTTTAAAAAGCAGGAAGTTGCTCACACAAGGTGAGCTTGTTTTTCCACAGGAAGGTGGAGAGAACTCTCCCGGCTTGGAAGCCGTAGCAGCTGCTGCTGCTCTGGTCCCGCAGTCCTGCGAGGAGCTCTGCTGCTGGGACCAGCTGGGACCCCAACCCAGGGTAAAGATAAAGATACAGATTGCTGCGAGGCTGGACAAAGCCTGCTCCCCGGAACCGTGTTCCTGTTTGCTGCTGGAGCTGCTATACAGATAATACTTTATTCTTATACGTATCGGTTAACCTTTGTGTAGCATGTTTTGGGCATGACCAGATAAGCTGGCTGTCTTGTTAGTAAGGGCTCAAGAAGGGAGTTAGTTTCCCTAAAGGGAACAGGCTTTAATTTTCAAGAAAGTAGTTTCTTAAAGGGACAGTGCACCCGTACTTTATTTTGGTTGTGGCTAATAAACCACTATAGATGAAAGTTTCCTATCGTGTCTAGCGTCTTACTGACCCCGCCGCGAGGCCGTCCTGCCACAGGTGGTGTCAGAAGTGGGATTCTACGCCTCTGGGGGTCAGTAGATGAAGATGTGTTGAGACACTGAACTCAAGCGGAAAAAAAAAATGATTTTTACTGAAGCATGGAAGTTACAGCTAGCAAGCGCTGAGTGTAAATTTTGCCCCGTCGGGTATGAAAGGATTGCTGTGTAAAGCTAATGCCTTTTGCTGAAGTGAGTGAATTTGCAGCTAGCAAGTGCTGTGAGGTAAAGTTTGCCCTGTCTGGTAAAAAAAGAAAGTGAAAATGGATTTTTGCAAAGAAGTTGCCCTAAGAAGAACCCAGAAGGTTCAAATATTGTAAAGCAAGAACAACTTACGTGTGTTGTGCAAAGTCTGCCTCGTCGGGTGTGAAAAAAAAAACCGGGGTTTTAAAATGGCCGCCGTCAAGTGTCAGTTTTGCAATGTACATAACCACACAAAACAGTGACCCTTCAGGCCATATGATGATTATGATGATGACGCATATGTGGCCCCGAGAAGAGAGACGTACCCGCAGATGAAAGCTGCAAAAGTGTCCAGTGTGTGTGTGCCCAGTACCACTGATGTCTCTGGAACGAATAAAACAAAGAGAAAGAAGAAAAATAAAAATATTTTTCAAGTCACAGAGGAAGTGACCAAACCACTTGAGCCTGCGATATCAGGACAACAGGTGTCAGCAAGCCACCGAGATGTGCTGCAGACCGGAGTGATGGGCAGAATTGTCACAGGAACGGTGGAAAAGGAAAAGGAGAAGCAAAGGGAAGCTGAATCCTTGAGCCAGGAAAAAGAGGCCTTAATTTCTGCACTCCAAACTGCCCACCGTGATTATGATGCCTTGCAGGAACAATTGAATAGGGAGCGAGAAGCGAACGCCGAGGTAAAGAGGTGTATACTCCCAGCTATACTTGAATATGAGGAGTTAAAGAAAACAGAGCGTCTCTTACGGAGTGAGTTGGAGGAGTTGAAGACAAGTTTGAATAAGGCCAACACCGCAATTGCTAACATGGAATCAGAGAGAACAAGTCCTGACTGGAGACTATGCTATCAGATGTCCCAGAGAGATGTGCAAAACTTCATCAAAGACTTAGAAGTTTCTCACCAAGAAGCTAGCACGCTCAAAACAGAGCTGGAACTCTCACGCCAGGAGGGCCACAGTCTAAACACAGAGCTGGGTATGTTGAAGGAAACCCATGAGAATGCCCTGAGGGATTTAGAGACTGTAAAGAAGGAGAATGTAAGTCTGATGCAGAAAAATTCAGACTTGACTGATCAAATCAGTAAAGGTGATAAGAAGCTCCACCAAGCAGGAAAAGTGGAGAAGCAATTGATCCAGGAAAAGCTAGAGGTGCAGGAAGCACTGCAGAATGCAGAGAGGATGCAACGTGTCTCCCTGCAGCAGCACACACAGGCAACGCACTTATGGCAGAGCCAGCTGCAAGAGCTACATGCAAGTCTGCAAGCAGCCAAGGAGAAGCAGCGAGTGCTACAGGAACGGCTGAGTACCCAGTATGTCCCCACAGAACAGCATGAGGAACTGAGGGCAACGCTGTACGCCACAAGAGCATCGCTAGGGGCAGAGCTGGGTACTTTGAAGAAAGCCAATGAGACGGTCCTAAGGGATATAGAGACTGTGAAAATGGAGAATATAAACATGAAGGAAGAGGTTTTAAACCTGACTGGTCAGGTCAGTGATGGGACTGAGAAGCTTCACCAAGCGCAGAAAGTGAAGACGCAATTGGCGCAAGAAAAAAATGAAGTACAGGCTGCTCTGCAGAATGCAGAGAAAATGCTGGAAAAAGAATGCCTCGCCCTGGAGCAGCTGAAGATCACGTTGAGCGCCACAAGAGCATCGCTGGAGGCGGAGCTTAGAAGCCAGGTGACTCTGTGTGAGAGGGAACATGAGAAGGTCCAAAGACTGGAGCAAGAGCTGGAGAAGCAGAGAGGCAAATCCATCTCCATGAGTCAGTATGCCAAGGAGAAAGAAGCCTGGAAGACAGAAGCAACAGCGATACTGGCGACAAGAACTGCAGAGCTCAAAAAGATGGAGGAGGCGTTGATGCAAACTCAGAGTAAGCACCGGGAAGAGGTGAAGGCCCTGAGAGGGGACTGGCAGCATCAGATTGAAGAGCTGCAAACGCAGATGGCTGAGCACGAGACGTAGCGCGCCAAGACGGAGGAGGTATCCGTCCGTCAGGTGGCCTGCCTGATGTTGCACCATGAAACTGAGATGGCTGATATCCACAAGCGGCTGGACTACACGACCAATGAGGGGGCCCGGCTACAGATGGAGCTAGACAAGGTCCGGGAGGAGCACCAGCAGCTGCAGGTCCAGAATAAAGAAAGAGAGACAGATTTAGGCCTTGCTCTGAGTCTGCTAGGAGACATAGAATCGCGACTCAATTCTAACGAAGATGAACTAGCAGCCGCACTGAGTGAAAGAAGAAAGGCAGAAGGACTGCTTCAAGACCTGAGGAAGGACCTGGAGTCTGAGCGGGCTGGCCGCAGGATGGCGGAGAAACAAAAGTGTGACCTAGGCAAGGAGCTCGAGTCTCTAAAGTCTGAGCGGGACGCTACGTTGGACTCTACTGCTGCCCAGCAGGAGGTTTCTCAGATGAAGCTGGAGGAAAAGCTTACAAGCCCAAGACAGACGTTTGGGTCACTAAAGCAGTCCAAGGAAAAGGTGGCGGTAGATATAAAGTCAAAGGATGATGAAGGGGAGGCTGCACTGGAACATGTTTTACCAGAGCCCGCTGTCTATGCAGACTATCTCTTAAGTTATCTTCAAAACCCTGCAGTTCTCACAGAAGAACAAAAAGCGGATATGACACAAATTGAAGCCATGCTGATTAAAGAATTTATAGGTCAGCAGCTGATTCTTATAATCGGCTGTCTAGATACCAGTGAAGAAGGAGGCAGGAAACGCCTTCTTGCTGTCCTACAAGAGATGCTTGTGATACCTAATACACCAACTTCCCTTATAACGTGTCTAGTGGAATTATTGCTCCGTATTGTTAAAGATGATGACCGGAGAATTCAGATTGTGGCAGAAATAGTCTCTGAGCTGCGAGATCCAATTGTTAGCGTGGATATACCAGCGGATGCCGCGAAATCAAGGAAATTACAGTTAAAGATTGCAGATTTAAGAGTGCAGCTTAACGAAGCCAAACAAGCCTTGGAGGACTCCATAGTTTTACAAGATTTCAGTCTTGCATCTGAATTAAAGGAGATAGTGAGGTACCAGTCCTCAGGCCCAGATGGCCTGGTAATTACCCCAAAAAGAAAATGCCTAAATTGGAAGGCAAGAAAAAAAAAAGGGGGAGGGAAGGGCCGACGTCAGACATTGGCGACGAAGATGCTGGTGCACGGGAATGGTGCACGGGCCGCTCCACAGGACAATGTTTCGCTGGGGAGAGGGATATGTGACAGAGTCACTGACTCAGTAGGCTTTGACAGTGAATGGAGAGATGCTGCAGCCAGATCACTGAGTGTTAATCTCCTCAGACAGAGAAAGCACAGCTGCAGCCTAATTAAACAGGGGCTGAACTACCAGTGAAACAAGTGCTTTAAAAAGCAGGAAGTTGCTCACACAAGGTGAGCTTGTTTTTCCACAGGAAGGTGGAGAGAACTCTCCCGGCTTGGAAGCCGTAGCAGCTGCTGCTGCTCTGGTCCCGCAGTCCTGCGAGGAGCTCTGCTGCTGGGACCAGCTGGGACCCCAACCCAGGGTAAAGATAAAGATACAGATTGCTGCGAGGCTGGACAAAGCCTGCTCCCCGGAACCGTGTTCCGGTTTGCTGCTGGAGCTGCTATACAGATAAGACTTTATTCTTATACGTATCGGTTAACCTTTGTTTTGCATGTTGTGGGCATGATCAGATAAGCTGGCTGTCTTGTTAGTAAGGGCTCAAGAAGTGAGTTAGTTTCCCTAAAGGGAACAGGCTTTAATTTTCAAGAAAGTAGTTTCTTAAAGGGACAGTGCACCCGTACTTTATTTTGGTTGTGGCTAATAAACCACTATAGTTGAAAGTTTCCCATCGTGTCTAGCGTCTTACTGACCCCGCCGCGAGGCCGTCCTGCCACAATATACATATATATATACATATACATATACATATACATATCCATATACATATACATATACATATACATATATACATACACATACACATACACATACACATATATATATATATATATATATATACATACATACATACACACACAGGGCTTGACAAATGCGGTCGCCCAGTCACCACGGGCGACTGCATTTTGGCCACTGTCGACTGCTTACCTGCGGTGGTGTCCCCCAACGTCTCCTGGTCTTCTGCAAATTCTACTTTTCCCCCTGCAGCTCCAGTTAAAATGGTTGTGCCGTGTCAATTGATGCTGCATTGCCATGGCAGCGGTACGCTACGTGACGTCACGTGGAGCCACGTTACGCGATGCGTGCCATGGCATCGCGGCGTCATTTGACACCGCGCGGCCATTTTAACTGAAGCTGCAGAGGGAAAAGTTGAATGTGCAGGGGAGAAGACAGAAAGCGCACCACGCCGTCGGCCTCCGTTGCGGGACCCTGCCGCAGGTAAGTATCGGGAGGGGGGGGGGGGGGGGTTTTGGGGGGGGGCGCCTGTTTTTGGGGGGGGGGGCACGAGTGGGTTTTTGCCCAGTTTGTCGGGCCCTGTATTAGCTCTGATTGAAAGTTACAGGACTGTTAGGGTTACAATCACCCTTTCCGATGTGCTAAAGAGGGAGATAGATTTTCTGGATACTTGGAAGTATAGAAGTTTAGAATTTTTTCCTCTGCTCTTTTTTAGTTATTACTATTATTATCATCTTCTATCATCTTTGTATGGCGCCAACATATCCCTCAGCACAGTACAATGTGGGAGGGAAGACAATAGTACCGTATGACAAAAAGTGCAAATATGTCATGTATTAAGACAAACAGGGAAGGGTGTCCCTGCGCCAAGAAGCTTATAATCTAAAAAGGTGGGGAGTGGAGACACCAGGGAGTGTGTGAGAGTTTCTCAGCAAGGCTGTGGCTATCAATATCAGGACTGAGTATGTAGTTCAAAGATGAGAGTAAAAGAAAGAAGTCAGAAGAGGGTTGAAAAAGTATGGTGGCTTTTTGGTAATCCTGTGGGTGAAACACCCTCTTACCACAAAGAAAAGCCACCCTAAAGTCTAATAATTTATATAAAAAAAATTTGAACACTTACATATAGTCCACATCTTTCTGTGTGTCCTCCAGCGAAATACCCAACAGAACACAGATACCTCGTCCAATGGAACTTATCTGCTCGTCTCCCACTATGGAAAGCAAAGATATATCAGTTTATGCTCCAGTCCCTGGTCAGTAAAAACATATATATTTTTATTCCATATAACATTCAACGTCTGGTCACATATTTCACTGTGAATTTTTCAGGAGTTATTGATTTCAGAGATAGGTTATTGCCAATAAATATTGCAGAGTTTACTAAAGATGGCTACAAATAGGAATATGGGCTGATTTACAACTCCACCTGAATAGCTGTAGGATTGGAAAGACCATGTTTCTCCATTAATTACATTCTCCTGAGGGGGGAAAAAACATGCATTGTATGTGCCCTGGAATTTGTCTGTTCGATGTACATTATGTTTTCAGGTCGAAATCTGAAATCTGAAGAATGGAAACATTTATTTAATAACATAAATTATAAAACTGGGAATGAGAAAATTGGACTTTTGTACAATTGTTTTATTCTATACACCTTTTGTTATTACTCTGTATATAGCCATGGCTGGTCCTGGCTATCTTTCTGCCTCCCTGTCACATAAGCCCTAGTAGCTACAGGCAGTGTCAGGCTATCCTGTGGGTTTACATCTCCTCATGCTGCCTCTCTGAGTGACAGGGGTGGAGGTGAACTGGAGTCTGTGTGCAGCCAATCATGGTGCTGACCCTGTGCCCTCCCCCTCTGAGCCTTAGGGAGGAAGTGTCCAAATTATAATCCGTCCAGCTCTCCCCCTCATGGGGTAGAGGAGTGGAGCTCTGAGTCTCTCCCGGCTGGGAGAGAGAGTTCAGCTCAGCTCCTCCTGGGGTTGAGACATACCTGGAGCCAAGATCTGTGCAGAGCACAAGGCCTCAATATTGCCAGAGGGCCAGCACCATCCAGAGGTCTGGGACCCATTCTAAACCATGATGTATACGCTGTGATACCAACTGCAGTGGCTGCACAAATAAAAAAAATCCTTTTTATATACTCCTGCCTAATTAACAGTCTATATGAGAGAAGTCTGTCGTGGTGGGGACTGTCTCCAGGAACCCTGGAGCCTATTGCGACTGGAGGTGCTGATGACACCAAGATAAGAACATGAGGATCACCAAAAGCCTGTCCTGTTTCGCCTTATCATCACGGACACTCATCTCTCCTGGACCCTCACAGGTATTTAGCACCACACAGACATGTAAATCATTGAAGTGCAGTACTCCTAGTACTTGGTTAGGGGTTTTTTTTTTCCAGAATAAAATAGAAGCTATTTCCGCTCTTAGTAAAAAAAAATACTTAAATGAGTATATGCATACTGTACAATGTCTAAAACGTAAAAATATTTTTTTTTTATAAATGGCTATTAAAAAAAAAAAAAATCAAGTAATAACTGGACTTTGATATTAAACAATTATGATTGTTTGCCTAACAATTAACGAATATAATTTACACGCGCAATTGCCCCATCTCAATAAGCCATTTTCTCCTTGTCAGGGAAGATTTTAGCAACATTCGTTTGAGAAGAGCGCTTCACAGCATACTGAATAATGGCCAATGAGTCCGTGCCAGGTGAGCTTACAATGTGATGTACTGGCACCTGAGGTACAAAGTGTTCCAGTGACCGGTCCAAAGAGGACACAAAAAGCTGACTCTTGGTTTCAAACCAGGTTCCTCCTCTCAATGACAGAGATATTTCTACTAGGAGACTTCTTTAACAACCAGTATCTGTGAATATTTTCTACACACTTTTCCAGCTGCAACTCCTCCCTCCCCATCTGTATGTTTCAATTCTGTCACCTCGATGCATTTGGTATTATTATTCTTCAGGTCTGATGGGTCATGTATCAATCATTTATTAAAATGGCATTACAAACAACAACAACTTGAAATATACAGTATGTATCGAGATGTTTAGAGCCATATTATTAAGCCGTCTTCTACACTTGATAAAGAACATTTCGGTCGAAACGTCGTGTTAGCGTAAATAAATATTTTCTATTTTCAAATCCGTGTGCCCTGTCCTCCATCTCTCTTTGTCTTCTGCAATAAGACATCTGTAATGCTGGATGACACCTATAGCCTATACTCAACTGACTGGGCTGTAAGGTATCTTATGGCAAAAAAAAATGCTTGGTAAATACTGTGTGGGCCCTTATCTTGTCAGTGCTAGTAGGATTTGGCACTCTGGTATAGAGATCGCACGGTTGTGACCCACACTGTGACATTGCAAATGGAAGAAGTCCTCCTCTCCCATTGTGATCGCGTTCACAGCTCAGAGAGAAATGTAAAATGTGATGATCTCCAGTACAAACATAGAACAAAGTTGGTACAGTGGAGTCCTGATTATCCGACCTTCGGTTATCCGACCTTCCGTTTTTATCATCATCTCGCTTACCAGCAGCAGAAGAAGAGGAGGACTGCAGACCACAGGAGCGATACCGGTAGGGTTTTTAACCGGACAGACCAGTATTTTGCCGATCTGTCCGTTAAAAAATGAGATGTAATACCGGACATGTATGTGGCCAGTATTTTCCCTCTCTAGACGTGCGGGCAGTGCGAGTGTTAAGGGTGGCCAAGTGCAGGGTCCCCGCTCTTACCTCCGATTCAGAAGCAAGAGAAGACTACCAATGGGAGGGCTCAACATTGGTAGTCTTCTACCAATGCACAGCTCCCTCCATTTGCATGCTGGGAAATGTAGTTTCCTTCCAGCTTTGCATGTGGGAGAGGAGAGAAGAGTTCCACTCTGTCCCTGTCTCCACACGTAAGATACCAGGAGGGGGAGAGGATGAAGGATGAAGGAGGAGGAGGGTGATGGTGAGGAAGGAGGGTGATGGTGAGGCAGGAGGAGGAGGGTGATGGTGAGGAAGGAGGAGGAGGGTGGTGGTGAGGAAGGAGGAGACGGGTGGTGGTGAAGGAGGAGAAGGGTGATGGTGAGGAAGGAGGAGGATGGTGATGGTGAGGAAGGAGGAGGATGGTGATGGTGAGGAAGGAGGAGTATGATGGTGAGGAAGGAGGAGGATGATGGTGAGGAGGAGGGTGATGGCTAGGAAGGAGGAGTGGGTAGTGGTGTGAGAGGATAAGGGGGGTGAGAGGGTGGATGAGGGGGGTTGCAACAGTCATGGGAGTAGTGAGAGAGAAGCATTAAGATCAATATAGTTCGCCATGTATGACTGCAGGCATGTTATTTATAAATTATATGACCGTTATGTCATTTTTTTCCAAATTTAACTCCACCTATGCGCCAATTTGCTCAATTTCATACTCTATTTTGTAAAAATTGCTGGGAGGGTGCTCAATCCCCAAACCTTTCCCAGAATTTTTTATAAATTAGATTATGAAAAAGTGTAAATTGGTGCATACGTGGAGTGAAATTTAGAAAAAAAATACATAACGGTCTGAGAATTTCTAAATAACATACCTCCCCACCGACTTTTCGAGCACGCCGCATTTTTCACCTATGTGTCCAGTATTTTTTGAGAAGCCACCTGGCAACCCTAGGCACCAGAGGAAGACAGCTGGCGGCCTGAAAAAAAGAGGACGATGTCAGCGGAGGAATGGAGTAAACACATCGGGAGGCGGCGGAAGCATCCAGGAGAAGACCATCAGACCCTGTGTGCTGAGCAGGAGCAGAATGACATAAGAAAACGGCCGGGGAGGAGCTCGCTGTAAACCTGGAAGTCAGACCCCGGTCAACATCCGGTGTTAAAGTGTGCACCTCCCCGGCCTTTCTCCTATGCCACACTGCTTCTGCTCAGCACACAGAATCTGATGGTCTTCTCCTGCCTGCTTCCGCCGCCGCAATGCCATTCCTCCGCTGACATGGTCCTCTGCTCCGGCCGTCAGCTGTCTTCCTCTGGTGCCGCTTCTGTGGTCTGCAGTTATCTTCTTCTGCCGCAGGTAAGCGAGAAGGGGGGCAGGTGGGATAATACTTTCAGTTATCCGCCACGGTCTCGGTTAGGTTGGATAACCGAGACTCTTCTGTATATAAATTGCGCTACCAGGGACTATCCTAATCCAATAATGGAATCACCCTTAGAAGAAACCAATTTTAAAGTGCAACATTTATATAATAAATTGGTAGTGTGTGTGTGTGTGTGTGTGTGTGTGTGTGTGTGTGTGTGTGTGTGTGTAAAAACAATCAGCCCCACAGTGCACACTAATGAATAAAAATGTGTGTCTAATCAATAATAACCAATGTGTGCCTATAGTCTTATATAATAATAATAATAATAATAATAATCACTTGTAATAGTGAATCAGTGCAAATGAAAAAATGTGTTTCCAAATGGATACGCTAGTGAATTAATATGAAGACAAAAGTAATCAATTAAAACAAATAAGTAGACTGGCAGGAAAAAAATGGAGCCATAGCAGCTTCTGAAGGAACTGAGGTTCCAAACACTAATAGACAACTAAAACAAAAAGTAGAAGAGCATGCTCCACAACACAATGATTTATTAAAAGGATACAAAACACTCAACAATGTTATAAATGTATTACAGTGAGACAAATGATAATACTGTATAGCCAAATAGGAGTTCTGTATGCAAAATCCTACTAAAGATAAATAGGGGGAAAATCCCTAATTGCTCAAATATCTTACATGTTCACAAAAATAAGAACATATGAACAGAGTGCATGTGAAGAAGGTGTTATAGATGTGCCAACACTAGAAATATAAACCCCAAAGTCATGGTTACTGGGGAAGGATTCTGTGTTGTTGCACGTCCCACCAGAGCGCTGACTGGGTGAATATGCACGTCTCGGAGGAGCTTCAGTCAGGAGCAAACACACAGTTTGGACGTCATGGGGCAGTGCCGACGAGAGGGGGGGGGGGGCAAAAGGTGTCCCTGGCCAGGAGGCCAGCGCTGCAATTGGCCCCGACCACTGGCCAGGCCCAGCTGCTGGTTCCGGCCCGAACCTGGCTCTCAATCAGATGCAGACCTTCCTGTCCCACTGCCATTTAAGTAAAAGTTGCGCCCTAAAAAAATGACATGGTAGGTGTGTTATGGGTGGGTGGGGGGGGGGGTCTGCTCCTTGCATTTGTCCTGTGCCCCAAGATTTCTGTTGGCGGCCCTGTCCAGGGGAGATCAATTGATTACAGCTCTCACTATATAGGAGCTGCACACTGTCTGCTGGGAACACAGTCGGTTCATTGCAGGTATATGTGCAGTTTCCCCAACTATCTGAGACGCATTCACTGAGTCAATGCTTTGGTGGGACCCTTCTAACGATCAACAACCAAGTAATATCACTAAGGGGGATATTACTCTGACAAACCCCACTGACATTGCAAATGCATTCAATGATTACTTTGTGGGGTGTGCCACTAACTTATTAGCGAAACGCAGCCCAAACCACAAACCTGAATCTCATCTTGGGAGTACCCACATAGCCCCACCCCCTCCCAACACTGCGCACAACTTTCAATTTGGCCCAGTATCCGATGAGGAGATTACACAAGCGCTCCTCAAATTAAAACTAAGCAGCCAATGTGGACCTGACTTACTACAATCTAGGTTCCTACGACTTGGTGCCCCAGCCATTGCCAAACCAATTGCTTCCATGGTCAACTCTATCCTGTCTGCAGGCCATATCCCTAAGCCCTGGAAAACTGCCAGAGTTGTCCCAATCTTCAAAAGTGGGGACAAAAACACTGTCTCAAACTACAGGCCAATCTCACTTCTCCCAATTCTATCCAAAGTCATGGGAAAATGTGTCCACTCCCAACTAAACGATTACTATTCCAAGACAAATTTCCCTAGCCAATTCCAATCTGGCTTTCGCCCCAAACACTCCACCGTAACTACCCTGCTAAAAGTATGCAATGAAATCCAGTGTGGAATGGAACGAGGACAACTCACTGGTGCAGTATTCCTAGATTTTGCAAAGGCTTTTGATACTGTTGATCATGCTATCCTGTTTAACAAACTCCAGAGCTCTGGAATAGGGAAGCATGCTTTAAACTGGTTTCAGTCCTACCTATCAGGTAGATCCCAACATGTGTCCATCTCAGGCTCTAACTCCAACCCCCCATTGATACCCTGACAACCAAGACCTATGCCAAACTAGGGGTACTTTACAGGAACAAATCCTCCCTAAGTCTCCTGGTCAGAAAGCGTATCTATCGCACAGCAGATGCTAATGCCAATTATTGACTATGGAGACATAGTATATGGCTCGGCACCTTAAACCCACCTTAGCAAACTTGACACCCTCTACAATTCAAATTGTCGTTTTGTTCTCCAATGCAACTACAACACTGCGAAATGCTCAAAGAACTAGATTGGTCATCACTCGAGTCTAGGCGCAAAGTTCACCTTTCCTGTCTTGCCTTTAAATTCTTTATGGGCAAGCTACCCAGCTATCTGAACAAGCTCCTCACCCCTACCACATGCAGCACTTATCATCTGAGATCAGACTCCAAAAGACTGTTCATGGTCCCAAGGCTCAACAACATATTCGGCCGCTCCTCCTCTTACCGTGCACCCCAAAACTGGAACAACCTATCGGAGACTCTCACATCCACCACCAATTTAAGTTCTTTCAAATCTAAGGCTGTCTCACATTTTAATCTGGTCTGTAACTGTTTCATACGCCCATAATATATATTTTCTTTAACTGTGCACGCAATGTCTTGTATATAATGTATATCCTGTTCACTTATATAACTGTATTTGTAACCATGTATTATTTGTTTTACTCTGTGCCCAGGACATACTTGAAAACGAGAGGTAACTCTCAATGTATTACTTCCTGGTAAAATATTTTATAAATAAATAACACCGGATCCTTCCCCAGTAACCACAACTTTGGGGTTTATATTTCTAGTGTTTACATCAATAACACCTTCTTCACATGCACTCTGTTCATATCTTAATATATAAAATCAAAGGTTGGTACTAGCTGCGGTGAATGTGATTGGTCCGTGGCCACCCCGACTGTCATTGCCCAAGAGGTACGCCCCACTGTGACACACACCGCCCACACGACTGCCATTGGCCAAAACTTACACTGACATCACTGACACACACCTACTTCACTGTCACACACTTGCACTGACAGCATACCCCCACAGAACCCCTGCAGAGTCCTTGGTAAGTTCATCTCACACTCTCACCCCTGTGTGTACACACACACACACACACACACACACTTAACATTTTAATATGTCCTGTTTCATTAAGATTTTCTAAAATGGCCGCAACACCAACTGACATGTGCGCTCCGCACATGCATATCTCTATGCGCTCCTCTCAAATCTCCCTTTCTCTATACGCTCATGCACAAGTGTCGCTACATTCAATGGCCACTTTCACAATATGTCCCGTTTTCTATTTATTCCCCATCCTGTGTAAAGTATATTATTAATTTTCATTAAATCATCACCGCCAGCCACGCTGTGCATTTCTTGCTTTACCTACGCACTTACCAATTATTTATGTCCCGTTTTCTATCTGCGCTCCGCAACAGCATATCTCCGCACCGGCATATCTCTATGCGCTCTGCTCAACTGTTAAATTATTCACTACTTCTCACCCCCTCTGCTTGGCACTCGCGTAAGGTCACACAAGATGGCGGCGTTGCCAATACTGAGGCGGTCTGTTCCCGCCCAGCTCCTGTCAGGTGCGTGTTTTCCCGCCCAAAGACCCGTCACTGTCCGGGCGCTCACCCCCTGCCTCCCTCCCCCCCTCGGCACGTGACGGTTGCTCCCTCTATCAGAGAGGCTACAGGATTTACCCGCGCTGCGGGGTCAATCAGAATCCAGACATAGCCAGTCGGTGTGTCAATGTCAGACAGAGTGGGCGGAAATGCTTTGTGTGGGGTGAGGGCCACCCTCTGTCTATAATAAACACTCATGGCTACCAGCCCCCTTATAAAAAAGGCCTCACCTCCCTCCCCAGCGCTCACTCACCTCACCTCCCACTGTCCCCCCCCCCCCCCCCCCC